>JAYECN010710499.1:0-47803 GCA_035222435.1 Microcambeva ribeirae
GAAGCCTTTCAGAATAAACAGATTTTCTTTTTTTTTTTTTTTTTTAAAGTAATGGGGAGGAGGGGAGATAATCTAGAGAGTTGTGTTCAGCTCATTTGGGGCTGTGACTTTCTGCCCTGAAGCTGTGTTTGAGTCAGGTCAAAAAGATTGCTGCGGGGTAGGGGGAAGAGCCAGCGGGATGGTGGCAGGAACTCACCCACCCTTGCATCTCCAGGAATGTGGGTTTATTTAAAATGGGCAAACCTTGGACACGAGCCAGTTGCAAAAAGACCAACCCTGTTACAGCTGCAGCAGCTTGGCTTGCACAGGAGCTGGCAGTTTTATGGCATATGCGTCTAACACCTTTAAGCCAGGTCCTGACAGCACCGTGAGCAGATGAGTGTGCTTATAGTGAATGTGCAGCCTGTGTTGGGACAGGCTGGCCAATGCCTGTCCCCCTTTGGCTCAGGCAATACCTATTCCTACCTGGACAGGAGCCGACAGACGAGCTGTTCATCAGCCTCTTCTGGGGAAGCATGACAAATACAGCACACTCTGCTACTTCATAACCCCTATTTTCACCTAAAATGGTGTTGATTCCTCCTGGACCATGGCAAATTTAAGGGGAAAAAAAAAAAGAGGAAAAAAAAGAAAAAAAAAAAAAAACACCTGTTCGCTTCAGAATTCCCTCTCCTTGGAAAGGCTATGACCCCATAACAGTGTTACACTGTGTTCTGGCTTAAAAGCAAAGCCTTCGATGAGACATCAGACCATAACATTGCCGCGACCGGACACAGGGATGACTGAGAATTTCATGCAAAAATATGGGTGGGCTTATTTAAATACTGAGAAACTGCTGTCTCAGCCTAGCTACAGAAGGATTGAAACAAAAGTAAAAGCTTTCAAAGGGCTCTCCAAGCGCAGCTGTGATTTTGAATCTCTTCTTGTAAGACTGGCTTGCCCAAAGCAAGGGAGATGGACGGATCCAACCCCAGCAAAAGTGAGAAAAGCAGTGTTTTGCACAGAACAAGTCATTTCTTCCTCATTAATGGGACAGGGAATTGTTTCCTTCCCTTTGGGAGGACTTTCCTAGCCCTTGGGCCAGCATCCTCTGCAGTTCTCTGCCCTGTTCTCTGGCCAAAGGTGAGGACCAAAGAACACGTTTTGCTCTCTCACTGATGACCCATTTTTTGCTAAGGGGTATGAATACCCCTTATATACACTAAATACGCTAAAGAGAACAGAATGCAAAACAAAAGGGAAGCCTAATTTTGCATTGAAATGAGCTAATAGAGAAGAAGCTAATGGAGCAGTGTTTTTGAGGTTTTGCAAACACATGATCCTCTTTCCGTTTATGCGATGCCATGTGATCCTCTGAGTCAGAAGCAGCCAAGACCTGGCTGGCCAGGGAGACAGGTCACAACTGCATCTGCTTCCCATCCCCAGGCTGGTAGAACTGAGCAAGAACCAGGACTTGGAGTACCAGTACTAGCCTGGGCCACAGCCAGTAGGGTTATCTTAACGTGCACCGGCATCTCAAAACTCAGACAGGGCAAGTTTGACCCCATGATTGCCAAAGTTGGTTTCCACTCCACTTTCCTGTTGCTAACAACCCTCGGGATGCTGAGGGCATCTTCAATGGTTCCAAAAATCCTTCTCAGTTTAATATATAAAATTATGAGGCCGAGGAATCCTGATATGTGTTGAAATTTATTTTATTCCTTTGCTTTTTAATCACAGCACCTTTAGCTATCTTACAGACTCTGTGCAGAGAGAGTGACCCTGCGTGTGCAGAGGGGTTGGACTAGATGATCTCTGGAGGTCCCTTCCAACATTAAGCATTCTATGATTCTATGATTCTATGACACTATGATTCTATGATTCTATGATTCTATGATTCTAGGGTAAGCGTTACCCCTTCCACACAGGGCATCATGCTCTTTCTCCAGCCTCAGGTACAGCTGCCAAACCTTGCCTCTTTTGAGGCCTTGACACCCTTGTGGAGAAGAAAGTGGCCTAAACCCACCTTTGAAAGCACACTGGAGTCCCTTGGTCATGACAAAGCAAAAAACTTGCCATTAGCCACAAGCTTCTGAGAGTTTGGGCAAGGTTCTCCTCCAACAAAGGTGGAACAAAATTATGTTCTGCTGGCCTCATTAGGAGATGGAGGGAAGGTAGCGCTGCCCCATGTTCCCGCTTGCTTAAAAGAGCAGAGGCTGGAGAGTTTAATGCAGAGTTTCACTAGAAAAGATAAGAAGTGACAGGGACATAATAAATATAACACCTTGTGCAACGGGGTTGCCTGGGATACAGCATCAAGGGGAGATGGGCAGAGCGGGTTAAGTACGGGCCAGTCCCAATTCTCACAGCAATCACTGCCACCAGAATGCATTCATGTTGGGCCAGTTTCCATCTTGTTACAAGCTCTCTCACAAGAGCAAGGTTATTGGACAGGAGAGGTTTTTTTCCATACTGTCTTTAGCAGCCCTGTTGCCCCTGCTGTGATCTTTTCAATATCCCATAATTGATCCGTTTGCCATTCCAATTTCCCCTTGTTTACGTCTGCCCTAACCCGCAGCCGGCCCGGCAGTTGAAGCAGATGAAGGACTGCTGCAAATTCTCACGTTACAGAATGCTGCTTCTCCCAAGTGTTCACAGAGCAAGGGCTACATCTTGCACTGTGCACAAGCGGACGCAGCTTCAGCTATGCGCACCAGCTTCACTCCCTCGCTGGACTGAGCAAGGCTTATGCTGCAGTCTGTAAAATAAACCATTGGCTCCTAAGAAATGTCAAAAAATCACTTTTCATGAACAGATGCAGCATCCAAGTGTCTTCTCATTAAAAAAAAAAATAATCTAAACAGAATCTAAATAAATTCTATCTAGTAATGAAGGGGAAGGCATGTAAGAATTAAGCACTTAAAACTAGTTCTTCAACCAGCTTTGCCTCGAGTGTAGGCAGGGTTTCGGCAAAGCACGGAATCACGAAGGAAATTACTTACAGTCTGTCCCAAACTTAAGGGTGTCTTTCCATCCGTTTTGCTGGGTCTTACAGTAGCCCTTTGGTCCACAATAGAATTTTGCTATTATAAAAAAAGAGGAATAATATTTTTTCCGTCTTATTTACTATGATTTTTCAGCATAGAAGTTCCAAATACTTATGATAGGCAAGCTGGATCAAAAGATACTTGTCCCAGCAGAGCAACAACTCTTACCGGTGGCAGAAGTTGTTGAGATGGGTCTGCTGGCTCAAAGAATGGGTGAAAAACCCCTGCTGGAGGAAAAAGCCTCTCCTTCTGTGTTATACAGCAATTCATTCACAGAAAACCTGGGCTGCTTGTCCCCACAGGGAGCTAATAACCTTTTTGCCTGCTGAAATAAAAGCTTCTCCCTGCGCGTGAACTGTGCTGCCCCTGGGCCCTCTGGCACAGCTCAGCTACTCGGTGTCGCAATTATCAGGCGGCTCCCAAAGTCTGTATGGAAATTTGGAACAAAACTGGCAAGCGGGGAGAAGAAAGCCCTGCTGCGAGCGAGGCGCTTGCTGCATCGATTGCATCGGGTACGGACACAGCGCGGCGCGGGTCAGCACACAGATCTGCTACGGAGGCCGCTCGCTTTTTCGCTCTGCAGCGTTGAGTTTGCTGTTTGCAGCCCAGCAGCGAGGAATTAAAAGGATTACGCTGTGTGTACACGCGATGCACTATCTGCCGCACGGGATGAAGAATAAACGCTCAGGAAATTACAATATCTTTGAACTCTCTGGATCAATCTGATTGAACTACATACATCATTTTAAGTTTACAATACGCTTCTTGACATCAAAGGAGGGAAGAAAAGACAGTGTGTTTTTTTAATCAGGCTGATTATAGGCACTGCAGTGACATCTCTTCTATAGAGTTTCAATAATTCAGTGATTTTCTTTTAAATTGCAGTATTTTGTATATTTTAATCTCTTGTTTTATTTGGCTGCCTTTGAATTCGTTTCTAGGGAGCTCTTGTGTTAGAATCCTGGCATTAATTTTTGTCAGTTTGGTATTTCAACTTTTTAATGCTCATAAGAATTCTGAACTGGGAACAATTTAGTTTTGCATTAGTAAAATAACTTGACTGAAGGTAATTCAAGAAACAACCACCCCCAAAAATCACCTTATATCAATCTCATTTATTGTGTATCTTTCTTTCTTACCCAGGGGTTGATTTCAAGAATGTTATCTTTATTCATAAGCAACTATTACCCTTTAAATAGACACATATAGTTCAGGATCCGCACAGAGATTTACCAGAAAATAAGAACGGCTTCATTCTCTACATATATATTGGTATAGCAAGTGCAGAGCTGCTGTTTTAGAGGCAGATGTTTAGCTCAGGTAGATCACTTCAGCTCCCTTGATATCCACCAAGTTATGCTGATTTTCATCAGTTAAGGACCAGGCCCCTAGTTTCCCTTTACATTCCTGACAGTTGCAATAATGTGCAAATTATGCTGGAATATTAAAGTAGCCCAGTTTCTTTCCTAACCATGTGCAGCAAGCAGGGGTCACAGAATAAGCTTCCCCTTCTTTGCTCTCTGAATTTTAATTGTGGTGATTTCACAGTCTGGCTCTAATTTCCAATGAAATCTCTGCATTTTGCTCAACTCCCAGTTTTATGCCTCTTGCTTGCTAGGTTGCACTGGATATTGCTAAATGACTCGGTGCCGAGAAACTCCATTTAATTGCATAAGAAAATTCACAGTGCCTTTCCCCAAAAGCTTTTCAGGCAGAGCTAGTTGGAGTTAGACTTCTGCCACAGATCTCTGCAACTGATTGCTCTTCAACTTGCTTTCACACAGCAAATAAAACAACCTCTCAGAACTTCAAAGGCATGGAAAACATATAATCTAGACCTTAATTAGAAAGTGTGAGTTTGCCAAGCATGTCACCCAGACACCTGTAGTGGAACACAGTCAATAAAGCAACAGGACTAGAAGTATAATGGCATCTAGAAGAACCATAAGTTATTAAATAAGTTTAACGCTCAGCCAGGTGATGGTATGAGGCACATGGACATTTTCTAGTAACCCTGCAGACAACAGTTCCCAGTCTTCTGGTTCACTTTGTAACTTGGAAGTTCAAGCCAAAGTATCCAGCCATGGTGGATGAGGATGGGGTGCAGAGGAACAGTAAGACGAATGCCAGTTAACACAGAGCACTCAACAGCCTCAGTTCAATACTAGGCCAGATTAAAGAAAGGAAATCAAAGAGGTCAATATTTCAACATAAATGGGCAGGGTTTAAAGCAGTCATAGGATCAACCTTTCTTGGAAAGTCAGGCTTTCTTAAAGCATTTCAAACCAAGCAGCCTATATTATTACCTCTTTTCAAGATTGTGTCTTAAGTCAGTTATTGCTAGAGGGTTTTATTCTGAACACTTTAATCAAGGGGAAATACAGACACATAAAAAGATCCACATTGATTACTGAAATCCTCCAAATAGTACCACAGCTTCTGTGCATACTACCTTTAGATGAACCGACGTGCAGTTTTTCTGCAGATGCTATCAAACATGCAACCAAGAACCCTACTGCTAGCCACGGTTTTAGTGCAACATATGCGAGTTGGTCCTGTAGAAGTCTTCACCATAGCAGCACTGAGTAGAAGTGCTACGACTGCTAAATATTTCTGCTTCTTCTGCAACTACTCCTGTAGCGAAGAGGAGCTGTGCAGAGTTAAGGGTGGTCAAACAATGGTGCAGGGGACCTGAGACGCTGCAGATAAAGTCTCTTAAGTCCAAAAGTCCAGACCACAACACCCAAGAATGGTGCGGGCAAGTTTCCTCATTCCTAGTTTCATCCATCACTAAAGCACAGACACCTTTTATTTGGAAGGGGCCATGGGCTACAGAAAAGTGAGATGTTTCTTATGAGCTACAAGGGTGGCTTGCTTACACGTAAAAGCTACAGCTATTCCTGAAGATGAAATACTTTTTCAACCAAAATGTCACTAGTCCTTTAAAGACAGATTTTATGTGGTAATCAGAAAAAAAGCCAATCAATTCCACTGTGTGAGTAATGAGAAACTGGAGCACACTACCTGCATATCATGCACTAGTACTTGTCATCCTCTGTACCCTGCTAGGGGACCTGCAACTTGCAGCACTTTGACACCAACGCTCTGGGCTGACGGTGCTAATTGTGTGGCCTCCCTTAAAGCATGTACATTTGGAGATCTGCATGGCAGGACCTCGGCTCTTAGAAAGCAATCAACAGTGGCGATAACGATCCCGTCGATGTCAAAAGAGGCACCGCATTAAGAGCAAGCAGGCTGATAGCACAGGCGTGCAGATGTGTAGCCATGCATGCCCACAAAAAACCAAAAATAGCATTGTGCAGCAGCAAGGCCCTCCACGAAGCAACTTGTAGTCAGGATTTATTGATTATATCTTCCTCAAAACAAGGAATAAGTGAAGCAAATCAAAATAGAAGCTAAACTGTGCAGAATGCTGCCAAATGTATGCTGGATGATCAGCTCTGTGCCCATCGCCTCGGGCAACCTGCTGCTGAAGGATAACGTGCCAATGCTAATCAGATGAGCCTTTCCCTTCCCACCAGGCTTGCTGCTAACTCCACAGATGAGCATTTGCTCCACTTGCTCTCCTCCAGGTACGTCCGCCCTGCCGTCCTCTGAGCTATTCTCAGTGCTCAGAGTGCAGGCCAGAGGCGCTGCATCCCCCATAGCACTGAGCACGAACCAGCCAGCAGCATCCCCTCACCAGCTTTGCCCCTTCTAGAGAAATTACTTGATCCCCAGGAGCCAAAAATATCTTATCCAAAAAAGCTACAACTATTTCTTCAAGGGGCAGGCAACTGTTCTTGCACGGAGAGCCAAGACAGCCTATGAACAGTGTTTGATGTTCAAACACACATATAGGGCACTCTTTTTTTTTTTTTTTTTTTTTTATCCAACAATAATGTGCTATGAAAACCCACAACAGATTGCAGAAGAAGTGAAAATGTAGGCTGCATCAGACCTAAGGCCATGTCTCCCAGCTTATTTTAGTCAAATATAAATATCTTACAGACTTCCTGCAAAGAGGAAAGGAGAAATGCAACATTTGGAGACACCAAGGGACTGCAAGTTTCTACTTATGTTCAGACCTATCTGCTGGGCAGCAAAGTCTGCACTGGCTCTCAAGGCCTGATCCATAGCGCTTTGGGCATCAGTGATTTCCAGAAAGGTTTGAATGCATCTGCAAAGCGGCTGCTCTGTAAAATGATGGCCAAGTGTGAGGTACGGGGGAAAAAAAATTCCCTTGCATACAAAGTATGATTGATTCATTTTGGAATATGCTCAATCACCCACTAACATATATATATATATAAAAAAAAGTGTGTGTTCCTGTCCTCCATGAAAGAAGATATATTCCAAACCAAGTAATGTTACCCAACTGCTGAGTCAGACATGTCACTCATCAAACCAGATCTATCACCTACAAGCTCAGATACATTGCCTGCTAAATGAGACAGATTAACTATTAAGCAAAATACATCAGCCCACAAACTGGCTATTTTCACCATCGGACAGATACGCAGTGTGCATCCAATTTCCCACCTCCCAGTTAGCATAGATCATCCTGCAAACCGTATGTGCACACAGTGTGTTTCCCACCACAGTACATAATCAGGTAAGCTTGATATAATGTGCCTACCTAAAATCGAACCCATTGCCGCACGACAGCCATTAATGGCAAATATATCACCTCCGAAACGTTGACTTTCTAGGGCCCTACTCATCATGGGACTGGGGTGAAGTCACCGTTGGAAAACGATACCATTTGCAGTGTCTGGGAGCTAGAGGGATTTTCTGAGCTGGTTATTAGAGTCCAAACACAGGAGATACTGGCCAAACTATGCAAGCAATGGGAACCAGGGATTTAGCATTGGCACAAAGGAAGTGCTCTTTCTAGCAAAGAGCTCCCCACTGTCTATGTTTTGCATCAACTTTCCCAGACGCTGCTGGAAAATCTAGCAAGCAAATAAGAAAATCCCCTCCAAAATAAGCAGAACCTGGATACCAAGCCACTGCCAATGCCTACACTACAACATAAGAGTTAATTATCCATGTGCTTCAGTATGTTGGGCCCTTAAAGCAAAACATCAGACTTCAAATGGCACTTTACTTCTTCAGCACTTACCTGCTGCTGGAGATGACCCCTGTCTGACTTACGGAATTAGAGAAGGGGCATTATAGGATAGTTAGTTCATATTTGATTTTCTGCTAATTCCTAGTGTAATTTTAAGAAGTTAGTCCACCTGCCTCTCCCATGTTACGTCTGAATACATTCGTATTTCACAAGCACGGATGGGTGAGGAGCAGAAAAGGGGCCGGCCCCAACTCCCACAGGAGGAAGGGACGATGCTGCGGCTCTTTGAAGTCACAGCCTCCGGGACAAAGAGAACATTAACTGCTCTTGCAGCATGGAGCTGAACAGTTATCTGCTGAACATTACCATAATGCTAGATCATTCTGCAAACTATCAAGGGTTTCACCTGATATACGCACTTGAAGAGGAATTAAAAATCCGTCCACTTTCAGCACTCCAACATGTATCTCACAGCATGACTATGGTATATGTCAAAAGCTTTCTGAGACAGGAGCAGGTACCATCTTATCCAGGATTAAGACCACACACCAAAGCTGAAAGACACTAGTTTTGGCAAGGCACCTAGTCTCACCACTCCATGCACCCTAGTAAAACCACTGCCTTCCTGCATGGCTGGCCACCCAAAACCACGTCAGTGTTAGGTCTCTCTGGCTGCACCCTCCTCAATCTGTAATGAATGAGGACAGACACCTCATCCTGGTTTTTGCACTTTGCAACTGGGCAGCGAAATGCAAAGCCATAGGAGCAGAGAGAGGCTGAGCCCTTTAGTACATCTGTTCTTTATATAGCTCCTTAATAGGAGCTGAGCTCCACAGAAAATTTCATTCATGGTCTACAGTATAATTTTGTCAATTCATTTCCTTTTAGTGAGTAGCATCTCTTTTGTTATTCTAATTTAATCTTTGGGGTTTACGCTTTTACATTAATTTTAATATTGTCTCCACAGAAACAAACTGATATGTCAACTGCTAAGTGCACTGGCTTTCACTGGAGGGGCTTACAGCTTTGGTATTCCTAAGCACAGTGTCATGAATATAAGCACTTTGAAACCCACACAGGCAAAAAGTGGGAGAGTGAATAAGATGATGGCAGCATATTTTAGCAATGAGGACAATCATGACTAATGCAGAAGTGCGCTTTCAGAAGTGCTGCAAAAATGCAATTGTCTTTTTTTTCTTTCTTTTTTTTTTTCTTCCTCTCCCTAGTAGGAGCATATTTGAAAGCATAAAAAATATCTTTTTGTCAGCACCTCTTTTTTTCCCAAAGTAGTGGGAACTGCAGAACTCTCCCATACTCCCAGCACAGCCTGACTCAGAGATGGCGGAACCTCTTCCCTGAGAAGTGGCTGTATGGTGGGTTAGGAGATACTGAGACTGACTTATTTTAGCCTACTCTTAGAAGACCACCAGCTAAAGCTGCCCAAAGGGCTATTAGGAAATTTTGCTTGTGGTGGCTTACAGATTTGTCGTAATTTTAAGCACTTGACCTGAATTATACCACAACACGTATCTAAAAGCTCACAGGAGGAGGGAAAATATGTTATTTTCTCCATATTGAAACAACTAACACTTTGAGGGGTAGTATGACTCTGGCTCTTGTATGAATTATTGTCTCTGAATTGAAATTTCTGTTGTCTGGTATGCAGAGCTTTGCTGAAATGGGGACATCTCCCTTCCTGAACTCTCCAGCATGCCATAACAGGTAGATTCATATAGCAGCCTTTGCTTTTAATAGACAGACAGGTAAAGTGGGCAGAATTACATGATCTTGCAGCTACTAGATCCTAAGACCTCTTTCCTATTTCAAACCTATATGAAATTGGTTAATAAACTCAAAAGTTTGTGAAGAGCTGTTGGATAGGAAAATAAAAGGGATAGATGGACAATGATTTCATTAGCCTCACATTCTTAAAAAAGTCTTTAAAAATGTGTTTTCTTTAATTAGCTTCCACATGGTGGAAGCTGGGACTTTGCACATTGTACAGATATGTCTTGGAGCTACAGATGTGCTACTGGCCAAGCAGGAAAATCCACCAAAATTTCAGCAAGGTGATAGCAGATCAACAGCAGAAATGAGGCAGGGGAATTTAGGGATAGAGACTGAGGACTTGTTCACATCAGCTAAGAACTTGCCCCATGGCTTTTGCTTTCGGGCAGCACACATCCAATATTAATGGTATGGCTTGGCTTTGTAAACTTGATGACTATGATAGTGAAGAAATAAGATGGTATCAAACGCAGTGCCTGCAGACCTTGGTGAAAACTCAACCACTGGTAAAGAGCTTGCCTCTCCAGCTCGGTCCTTAGATGCAGGTCTGATTTTTTATTAGAAAATAAAACCAAGCTAGTTTACACTGGAGATTTGTTGTATCATACAGTAAACTTGCTAGCCGTGCAGAAAAGACAATGGTAGGCTATATTTCAGACTGAAGCCGAAAGATATTTGTTTCAGAGCAGAAACTCTTCTCTTACCTTAATGGGTTGCTTCTTGTTACAGTGGATTTGTAAGTCTGTCTCACTCTGTTCAGCACAATAAACAAGGCCTGTAGCTGTTCACCTGGTAATGTGGGAAGACAAATAGTCCCGATAGTCAGGATTACAAGTGGGCAGTAATAGATTTTGTGGTGAGGTGGTAATTGTAAAAAAAAAAAAAAAAAAAAAAAAAAAGCTTTAGGAACAACCTCTATTAAAAGTTCAGCACACAGGAGCATTTTAATCAGTACCTTCAAACCAAAACATTGTCTTTTGCTCACCTGAAAGGCAAAGGAAAGCCTAGGTGCCATCATCTCTTCCAGCACCGCTGTTTTCTTATTGCACTCACTCACCCTGGAAAACTTTTGCATTCCCACATAGCCCAAGGAGAAGTCCTCATAAAAATTTTGCTCATATTCTTTATAGCCTCATCATTTATATTGGGAATGCACTGCCGGTCAAATATTCCGGCAATTCACCTGCAAGCTTAACAGCTTGAGTCCCCGCCTCAGGGCCTTTCACACCAACACGTACTAACAACAAAAAAAGTCACCTGCACTAGTAATTACCACTTCATTACAGTGTAGAACACAGACTTTTCTCCATTCACACACCTCCGTATGAAAAGTTCTTTCTATGAGACTTGTTCTTCCATCACACAGGGTTGGATTACTATAATACAGCTGGAAGCACAATGCAGTGCACAGGAGGATTTTAGGACAAGTCACCGTCCTGCACACTATCCCCACAGACTACAAGAACACAGATTGAGCAATGGGCTAAAGCACCCATGGCTGCTCAAGTGTAGACCGCCTGCAGCCCAGCCTTGAGGGACCTCCCATCAGGACCTTTCGCCCACGTATCCCAGTGCCAAGGCAAGTGAGATCTTAGAATTCAGGCAATGAGAGAAGGAAAGGAGATGGCATTTCTAGATTCAGGCAAGCCTTTCCTCAAAAGGCAAGAATAACTTTGAAAAGAAAGGGAAAGGAAGAAGAAAGTCTACGATGTTCAGAGCAAGCCACCAAATCTGCTGGGCAAAGGTTTGCTAGCGCACATGATTTGAGAGCTGTGTGGCACTCAGATCTGCCTTATCGGGCATCTAGATGTGCCATGTCTCTCTTCAGAACTCCTAGCACCGGCTTCGGCTCCTGACTCCCCCTCAGTGGTACCTGCCTGTGCAGAAGGCAAGTGTTGTCCTCCACCTCCAACTGGAAGTGCTGCATGATACAACTATTCTTGAGGGAAATTATCCCTCATCATCCCCAGAGGGTGCACTCTCTTAGAGTTCAGTCAGCAATTCAAATCTGGAGTCCTTATTCCATCAAAACTTGACTTGTCCTAAGATCTGTAGTATTCTTTAGAGAGAAAGGTTCAGGAAACATATCTCTCCCCATAAATCCAGTCTGAAAGGTCCCTGGGAGATAATACGAATGTAGACTGCAGCAAATCATTTCTAATAATTCACGCCTAGAGTGGCATATGGTTAAAACAGCCAAGGAGTTACCCTGAAAAGTATCTTCAATGAGAACTTTGTAAGCCTTTCACTTACTGAAAGTTTTATATGCTGTATTACTGTGTGGTTGGATTCAATGGGCTAAATAGAGCTTCCTCTTGCTCTTCCAAACTGAAATGTAAAATAACACAGGAAGGATACTCATTTCTCTTCCACATAGCAGCACAGACAAAATCTTTTCACTGAAAAAAAAAAAAGTACTACAACATTCACACCTCTGGGTCATTCTTCCCTCTGTGAAAAGGCTTGTTAAAAGTATATGTTAATGCTCCCTGCCAATTTTTCTTCTCTTAGCCTCTTCCAGGGCGCTCATTACATTCCCCTTCTCTGTAGCTTTAAAGGGTTTCTTTGGTTTGACAGTTTTGCTGAAGGCAATTATGCTACCTGCCTTCTCCTGAGCTTAATATACAACAGCAGAAGGGGCAGACTATGCATATGGTAAGATCTATTCTAAAAACACTTGGAGCCTGCTATGAAATCAGGTGGTGTGACTTGTGTCCTTGCATCCTCTGGACCTAGCAGAGCCTGTGAAACCTTGAAACTCAGCTTTGGAAGAGTCTCTTATCTGTAACTTGGAGATGAAGTTTTTATTATTCAACTGGAAAGATTTTTCTGCATTAAATTGGAAGCAAGAAACATATATTTAGACACTTCCCAGGAAAACAAGCTTTTTAGGATGACAAACAGCAGCACACCTAAATGGGCTAAATTGAGCAAGTGCTCAAGAGTCAAATGTATTCACCTATCATCTGATGAAAAATGTGTCTTTATTTTTCGTTTGCAATGATCTGTAAACTTATGTACAGCTTTGCAATGGATCTACAGTACCTGGCAACAAACTCCTGAAGATTAGGTGCACAGTTATCCTTTTACATACGATTTGTACAGGCAGAAACAACTCTGTGTAAAACAGGAACTCACACCATGCAGCTGGCTTTGAATCAGCCACAAAAAAAATATTCACCTCTCCCTTTTTTCACCTACTGTTAGCGCACATCAGTGGTCGTAACAGGTTTTATCTCCAGAGCACTCTGTCTGTGCACAGAAGGGCTTGACATCCACTGGTCATTACCAGCCAGCCTGCAGTCCAAGTCCTGCTGCAGGACTGATCTTCCCTAACTGAACACAAGCTATTTTATCCAATTCTCAGTTATCAAAGCCAATGTGCAAGTAATTACAGAGGCAGAAAAACTTTTGAAGTCTGGTTTCAGAGTATTTTCATTTAATATGTCTTTCACATCCATGGCTTTCCTATTGTGCAATTATACAGCTCAAATCAAATTTCAGTCTTTCCCATCACTGGGGCACGGTGCTTGCTTGACTGTGTATTTTCAGAAAACTTGTGCAAAGCAGACCCAGCAGACCCAAGACTCCTCTTGTTCTGTAAAACAGGGTTGGAATCAGCTAACAAGTTAAAATATCAGCAAGGTGGAAGACTAGAGAAATTGCACTAATTTGGAAAATGAAATAAATGAAAAAATAAAAAAAAAAATCTCATGCAAAGAGTGGTAACTTGGAGAAGTTGATTAATAGGGGATAAAACCCTACAAACACTTCCACTGACCACAAAAAGGGTGTCAACTTCACTAGCCACAGCCTGCTTCCCCTGCTCAAGCATCAATATTGTCTCATCGCATGGGCAATGCCATGAGTTATTTAAGGAAGAGCAGCTCCCGCAGAAGCTAGTGCCTCTTTATACTCCTCCCAAACACACATGCAGCTATTTCCCTGGACAGGGGGATGTACCAGGGGACAGAGGAAAGCAGGTGGCCAAATTCTTTAGCACAAGTTATTCCAGCAGCTTCCATGAAAGGAAGACTCCCTCTTCCATGCGCCTGCCTGGCTTCCATGTGTGTCTCACCACAACACTCTCACACAAGACCTTATGATTTCTTGCCTATCCACCTGTTGACACCTATTCCACATCCCATGGATGCTGCTCACAATGGCAAGGCACAGACCTCCCAGGAAGGACAGGAATGGTGATATAGGATGAATTCACAAGAAAGCGATGCTGTAGCTTTGGACCAGAGTTGCTCTGTTCCTCTGCTGCTGTTAAGTCCTGTCATCATTCCTATCATCCCAAATACAACTTTAAAGAGGAATTCCCATGGCAGGGGAATCTGCTTGCTCAGCCATCATCTCCACACACTTGTTTTGCCAGGGACAAGCCTGGCAAACTGTTTTAGGCCAACCTAAGCTATTATAAAAAATTTGCACCCTTTATGGAAAACACAGTGTAGACATGGACCAGGTTAATGCCAAGGGCCTCACAATCCCACTGGTGGGAGTGTGACATACACTTCCCATCCTCACTGGAACCCAGCACTGAATTTGGATAAACTTGAGGGAATCTAGGGAAATTTAAGAACTATAGCTTTGTACTGCCTAAATTCTGAGAGCTTGAAATGGTAACTTTAAGGACACATGAGTCTGGATTTTGTATTCAGTTCTGCTACCTTTCAAGGCCTACTGTCTTTGCCAAGCAGACTGTCCCTATTAGGAAATCTAAATGATGTGTGAGCCATATTGGTACACAATATACACTGTCACAGCACAAAGGGCATTTGGAAAGCTGAAATTGGATGAACTTTACAAGAAAAAGCCAGCTTGGGAAAAGCTATTTTTAAGTATAATTGCCAATTAAGTAAAATAGCAACGGTATGAGGCAGGACACATAAAATACCATCTGGAAAATTAAAATAAGCACAAAGGTGGTATGGGGACAAGTAACATCTGAATATTAGGAAAGCAAGAATTCATGTCAGAGGTGGGAATTGTGCAAGAGGGAGAAATCTGATTCTCTAGGGCTCTAGGCACATATACCTCTCCTCCAGCCTAACTTATTCTACAGTTCTATCAGTTTAGTTCCAATTCTCTAAAACATTTAACAACTACTTAACTTAAAATCTACTTAACTTAAAATGTAGGTGTAAATGCTCTTAAACTCCTAAAATTTAAACTTTAAACTCCTACTGGAGTAAGTGCTTTAGCTCATACTTCAAACAAGTTTGCTACTGTCTGTCCTACTATGTGTTAGAAATCATACTATATTTTCATCACCTTCTACAGCTGCATATACAGTGTAACATACAGTGAAAGCTGGCAAGGTAACAAATATTTTTATAATGTTAGTACTGTTTAGCATCAAGAACTGAATTAGCACTGTGGATAATAAATTTGACAAATTTGGCAGAACTTTGGGGTTTTCCATCTCAAAGTTATCAGAAGGTGGCAGTATTTCAAAAGGTTATTTTTCAGATCCACCAGAGGGGCATTTATTTGCTAAATGAATGCTCATGAATAATGTATTTTATTATTCCTAAAGTTTAAAGGTCAGGAGTTATAAGGAAAGCAGCTCTGTTGAGTTGGAGTGGAAAAAGTAACCCACATGATGCTGCAGTTTTGAAGTCAATCTGCCAAATTCATTGCTATGGGGAGACCTGGATGGTAACACTTGCTTCCCCTTCATTTCTATTCATTACAAAATATTTGCTAGTTTCTCTTAAAGAACAGCCCACATCATAAATAAAATGAGAATTTCCCAGGTGCCCACAGCTTAACTCTTGTGTTCCAAAGTGGTCCCTAAATTCAACAGTTAACAGAAAATATTTTGCCCACTTTATACCATGCATCTTCTATAGATTTATACAGAGCATCTCCTTTTGTGTTTCAAACCATGGTCCTTCCTTTTATCAACAGCTGTACGCATCGTGCACTGGTGTCCCTTGAACAGAAAAAATCTCCCACTAAAATGTTTGAGCAGCCACTCCTTTGCCTTGTCCCTAAGAAAAAAAAAATACATTTTTATAGCCACAATGTTTTAGTAACTACTGCTTTATGTACAGATGCACGGCCACACTCAGTAGCAAGACCATCACTGCATAGCTTCATAGGATGTCTAGCTGGGGCTTGAAGCTCTGGATCAAGTAGGAGATACGAGGAGAGACTGGAGAAAATACAGACCAAGCAAGTGCTGGAATTCATACATCTTCAACTCTCAGGTTTTTCTGGATGATTACTGCAGCTATACAGTACAGAGATCTGTTTTGTCTGTGCTTTACTGAGCCCACTCACTATGTCAAGTCACCTGTGCCAAAATATTTGAAGAAATTATTAACTATTACAAAGACTGCTCATGAGACAAAAAAAAAAGCACTGAAAAGAACCGAGCCAATGAGGTATCTAAAACAAGCAGAGACTAGCACTAGGAAGACTTCAACAGTACGCTGCAGTAGGCTAACACTTCCCAGCATCCATGGGATATTTATCTAGATTCACAAAAAGTGCTTAAAATAGTAGAGCATTTTCCTGCAAGTGCCTTTAAATTTGCTCCAGAAAATGCATTAGAAATTATATACATGGTAGAACACACATGTTCACTTGTTAAGGAACAAGTAGGGGTTGCTACCCTACTCTTGCTGCTTTTTAGCAGAGGAAGGGAAATCTACCTTTACATATACCCGTTCTTTGGACCCATACAGCAAAACCTACTAAGAACCAGCCAAGCTTTAGTATAATCATCCCTTCCTCAACACACACACCACACACATTTTTCTCTCCTTTATCCATTTTTCAGATGCTTTAACAGGAGAAGAGACTTTACAATAAACCTTGTTTCTCTCATTTAGATTTTCATCAGTTGGAGGAACAAGATGCAAAATTTCATGTATTATTAAGCACAACATATGCACTGACTGCAAGGTACCTTCACTTTTTAAGGAGAGTAAACTAACAGAAAAGCAAACTTATAGCACAGATGCAGAGCTGGCATGATGTAGAGTCAGGAAAGCTTGTTTAAATCCTCTAGACTTAGGCTTACTCAACTAAGAGGCTTTTTGGTCCTTGGTAAAAGGCAATTTGTTAGGTTACTCTGCTTCCCAGAATATGGTCTTAAGCCTTCAAGCATCAGGATGAGAACAGTGTCTCCACAGTAATTGGTAGATACTGTAAATCTGCACCTCAGTAACATCCCAGGTGAGGAGGCATCCAGAAAGGAGTAGAACAAAACTACAAACATGTGTGTTTGTGACATCTCTGACCTGTGACATTTCTGCGCAGGGAATCACAGCACAATTGCAGGTGCCAAGTGGAGAGGAAGGAATGGTTTGGAGAACTGTAATTCATTGCATTTAATTCATGGCTTCTTTAACAACATAATGGAGTTCATTTTTACCTACAGCCTCTTTGCTTAGATCTCCTCCGATAGCAAAACTGCATTTGTGTCTATAGCCAGAAAGAAAGAAATAAAAAGAAAAAAAAAAAAAGCATATAAAGGTAAACAGCAGGTGAAATTCCTATGAATATGGATTCTCTGCTTCCCTCGAGTAAGCACTGATCGAACTGACTGCTCAATATTCTGTGCTTACCTGAGAAAATGACTTAAGGCACTGGATGCTGATGAGAGGTTAAACTCTGTTCACATCACATCAATGCAAAACAGAGACATTCACTGGATCTATTCAGTGTCTAAAGCAAGTGCCTAGGAGGAAGCTTCATCCACCTTCACTCTGATAGGGAAAGGTTGAAGGGTGGCGGCACAGAGCTATACACACCGTATGATATACAGTATGGTATACGGTACCAAGGGAAGCGCAGACATCTTTGCTTTTTTGCTCAGAACAATTAAGGCCGCCAGCTGCCTACGCAAGAAAATGCCTGCTAACATTTGGACATAGTCACCTCCTAACTACGGCTTTTTGCCAGAAAGCCCTCTTCTGCAAGCCCCTGGCAACAACCTGCACTGCCTTGCTTGGTTCCTGCAGTGAAGCATGAAGCTGAACGGTGATGTGACAGTATTACACCAGTCACTCTGCCTCTCCTTACAGCAGCAAGGCATCTCCATATGGACCTCCCTGTTGGCTAGCTTTTCATTACAGGACTGAGGTCAGTTTGGGTAGTAACTACAGCTGTAAAATTGACGGTCATCTGCCCTTATTTGCATCAGGGTCTCAGTGGTCTTTGATGCACAGAAGGCAAGCTTGTAGTTAAACAAGAAGGTCTTTTCTATTTAGATAGAAAATGAGGGCTTGCTCCCTCAAGTTGTACCCAACTTCTGTTACCACTTTACAAAACAGAGACACGAATAAATCTCATTCATGACCCCAAGATGAGAATAACTTCCATACTCAGTTATACAACTGAGCTCACCTGAGCAGGCTGAGACAAAAGCAATGGTTTAAAGCCCAGGCTCTTCTTATAATGCCAGCTGGTTTGGGAGGCATGCATCTTACATGTATTTAAGCACTGCTTTGATTAGCATTGCAGTGTTTAGATGATTCCAACTGTCTTTTATAGGGAAGTTAGACACACAGAAGTGTAAATCCTATTGGTTTCTGGTGTCATTCAGGGGTCTTCCATATGGTCAAGGGCCAATAACTGTTCATCCCCATGTGCAAAGTCAACCAGATCTGGACCTGAAGGAACCCCCCCAGGCTGTATAAAAGCAGATTCAGGCACACACGTTCTCTAAAATCTAGCTGTGACTGACTTGGGTAAACTAACCACTTTAGAGGACTAAAAATCACTTTTATTGTTCTGGTAATCCCACATCCCTTTTAGCTTCACAAGCAATCTATATCAATCTAGGAAGGAGTTAAAAAGTCTCTCCTGTACAGTAGCTAATGCTAGAGTAATTTTTCCTCACATTGGTTTCCAATACACTAAGTTCCCAGAGAGGTATAGCTTTGCATTAGCATGAAGCAGATTGGAAGAAAACAGCTTTCCCACGGCTTTGCCAGGTGAGGCGCTCCTGCACACAGCTTGACTATGCTGATACTAAATGCTTTGATTTTCCCTGTAAATAACAGTGCTTGAAAAAACAGCCACGTGAAGACTCTCATTATGCAGGGGAAAAAAAAATGAAAAAGGAGCTAGAGATCATGGGGCATCTTACTGGCTGCCCCTCCTTCTTCCCCATCCCTTTCTATTTTCCTGGATTTGAGTTAAAAAAAAAAAAAAAAAAAAAAAGGTTATATTTTGTTTTGCCTGCAGCTACTTCTTTCAATAACTGCAATTATTCTCTCCCATTGTTCTCACTCTACAGGCAAATTAGGGGAAATCAAAGGCAATTTTCATGATTGTTTGTTGTCAGGGGCTTATGAATGGCCCCTTTACTTTACTGGGACTTTTCATTAAGTGAATAACAAGTAGGGCACAAGGGCCCTAACAGACAGATAAAGATCTGTCCGTTTAGGGACAGATCCTGCCTAGTGCTTTGCTGAAGATGCAGTCAAGCAGGAGGCCCAGAGGGGCTCCCTCCTGCCAGACGTAACCACAATTTTTGCATTTAAGAAAGGGCAGGATTGTTCAGTCCAGTTCTCTTCAGAGACCCCTGCAAAGGCTGGGGGTGAGTCATGCTTCTGTCCCTTCCATGGAGTGGGCCTGGAGGAGCTCTGGATGTGAGTACTTGTCTTTACAGCTTTCACTCAGTACGTGTTTCACAGCCCGCTTGGAGCTTCGTGCAAACAGGGGATGGCCCTGGGAGGCTTTCCCACCTCTCGCTCTGTCAGCGCTTGCACAGACGACAGAGAAGCTGCAGACCAAAGGGCTCCAAACAACCAGCACGGTGACCTTATCCTTGTGACGCACCGCATGGGAAATAGCACTCACAAAGCAAGATAAAAACAACAGCAAGGCTACATTTCTGGAAAAAAAAAATCCAAAGCTGAAGCCTCAAAAAAAAAAAAAAAATAGACTCACATCTCCATTTTTTCTCCTCAATGTATAATGCAAATGGGGAAGAAAAAATGGCATCCGTCAATGGCAGGGTATTGGGAACACATGCCAGATTGTTCCACATTCAATGTGTGTGGAGCAAAGTGAATGTGCGAGGCGAACCTAAGCTAATAATTTACAAATACTCCCATATCGCTGACATTTTAAACATGTAATATGACTGATTCTCACTTCCATCAGCATGCACATATTCCTCTGTCAGGCCACTGCAAAAAGAAGCCAGATATAAAAGATGACTAGCCTAATACTTAGCCAGCCTCTTTTCTTAAGAAAGTGACACTCGGATAAACAGAGGTTTTATGTATGTCCACTGCCTCTCCTCCCCTCGCAGCTTTTCAATCCTCAATCGCAATCAAATGCAATGGAGTGGGTGATGTCTCGAAGACAATCAAGCTACAGAAGACTCAAAACAAGGCAGCACTGTGCAGGTATTTGGCTGGAAAACCTGGCACTTGTAGAATGGCAAACTTCATACTTATTTAATGTCAATGAACAAGGACAGAGAAAGGAGAAGCTTGAATAAAATACTTGTAACCTGAAACACAAATCGAAATCTGGAATCCTACCTGCTCTCCTAATGTCATTTGTGCACCATAGGTTTTGTACTATCCTTCTCCAGTCATGAGAGAAACCAAATCTTTCTCCTTCTTGTGAATGACTCAATCGGGAGAAGATCAGAGACACTGACAAGTCAAAGGTGTTTACCTTTGAACCCTCCTGGTGACAAGGTGCCCTGAAGAGGACCTATGCCATAGCTGCAGCTGGGAAACCCTGTCTCCTCTAGAGCATGAAAATCCCCAAGCAACAAGATCTGCAGAAACCAGTCTCCAACTTAAAATGTCATAATTGTCCTTCCCATTCAGGTGCATCTGAGGTGTGGGTGGAGTCAGGTCTTCAGGACTCATTAAGTGTCATTGAAAATATGATGGAAAAATTAAAAGATCAATGGTAAGGAAGGTGGAGAGCAATCAGAAGAGTAAGTATCACACCAGTCCTGTTTTTCCTTCTTCAGGAAGAAAGCTGTTCTTTCCTGGAGTGCTCTCTTGGAGGAGTCCCATTACCAGCACATCCCTACGTGTCAGAGATGCATGCTCATAGGAACTTCCCTCAGGAAAAATCCATAATTTAAAAAAAAAAAAAAAAAAGACTTCAGCAGGAGGAGATTAGCAATCTCTTCCAGGGCTTATCCTAAGGCAATTTAAGCCTAGTTCCAGAAATATTAGTCTAATCTCAATTTCAAAAACACTGAGAATGTGAGTTGATAACTCTTCTCACAATAGGTTTGCAGATCCCAAGGTAACGAGCCACTTTTATAACATTTACTCTTAGTTTTCAAAATCCCCATTCTCTGCTGGCTGTACAAAAGCCAAGCACAGACAGACTGCTTTGATAAAGTTGCCCCGTGCCACGTTCCTCCAAACTTCCCACGTCTAAGGACAACTGGTGCTTTATTCATGGACTTTCTGCTAGCCAAGAGTGGTTTTTCTCACCCTTTGAGAATACAGGCAGCAATTCTGGTAAAAAACAAACAAACAAACAAAAAACCCCACAGACTAACGAAACGCCTACAATATATAGGTTTTTGATATGTCCTAGAAACAATGAGAAATATTTGAATATATCAATCTGGGAACTGAACTTGGAACTTGTAATTGGCAACACTCCACAGGCACCAAATTCTGCAAGTTTTCTAGTAATAAGCGAGAAAGGAAGGCAGAGCTATCTCCTAAGTGATACACGTCCTTGGTTCGAGAACCTCTTTCATGGAAAGGTTATTTGACCTGGAAGCTAACCACTAGTAATGCAAATCCCTCCATTGCTAGCTAAGAGACATATACAAAAGCCGCTGATAAAGACCTCTGTTGCCCATCTTCCCTTTACCGTGATATTGAAGATTAGAGATTTCTGCTGCTGCTGCTGCTTTCTAGATCCTGGGCATGGAGAAACACCGCACAGGTCCTTTTTTTTTATCCCCACCATCATCTCTGGGCCTGAGTGTGCTCCATGCATGCCACACTCCCCAGCAAGGTCCCTCTCCCTCCTGTCCCAATGGACTCCGTTCACCCAGACAGCAGCAGCAGGGACAGGGTGGACCGGCTATGTCCTGAAAGACTGCAAAAGCTGTGTAACACAGCACCAAACAGATTTTATCCAGTAAAGGACTTTTCCGTCTGCCCTATGCAGCTAACCCTGGACTCTGTGGTCTACCATGGCTACATGGTACTGAGCTCAGCCACTTCTCTGCCAAGACCCATACACAGCCCAGAGTTTCAGCCCCATTTCTCTATGTTAGAAAGAAATTAAGTAAGGAAATGAGAAATCTGGTTTGGTTTTCATTTATTCCTTTTTTTTTTTTTTTTTTTTTCCTCAAATCTAAGTCTACATGAAGTGTGAGAGAGAACCCAATCTTAACAGTGCAGTGTGCTTTATCGGCAGTCTTAGGCTGGCTTTGTTATCGACGGGCAATAGAAGGTTACTTTAAGATAATATAAGAAAGATTATGCTGTTGGTTGCTGAAGAACCGTAAATAGCAATACACTGATGGATAAAATAAGGCTGGGGAGCTAAAGAAAAATAGTGAGCCTAAGCAGTCTGGATCTTATCCTCTTTATTCCAAATGACAGTTCTGCCCAGTAAGCACATTTTTAAATAACACACATTTGCCATCCCAACATACAACATCTGAACTACCAAAAGGATATTTTTAATTAAGACCAACACCTAGCTTCTGCACTAGAAGGACCTGATCCAAAGCCACTGTATGTAGTGAAAGAACTATGTCTTGGACCTGCCAGTGGCCAGAAGCCCAAAACTTCAGCTGTGGCATAAGACTGGGTGACAGGAGGAAGGAGTGGAATGCAGCATAACTCCTCTTCTCCATCAGTTTCTCCTAAATTGCTGCAGCACTTTCAGAAACCGCAGCCACACTGCAGCATTTGTGATGGGATTATGAGTTGGGCAGAGACCAGGAAGAAGCTGCCCTACCTTTTCTGGGAAGCATGTGCACCAAAAGACTCCAAGAATTCAAAGTCTTTTGAACTATCTTGCACCAGACCAGAAAAAGGTACCTGCAAAAGGACAACTCAGGTCCTTCTGGATGAGGCAAACCAATCAAGAGATATGAGAATAAAGTTCCCAAGGCCTCCAGCGCTTTTGCAGAATCACAGCCTGACCTCCAAATTTGCTTTCAGTGCGATCCCAGATTTTCAACAATACCCTGCATGCCCATCGTGGAGCTCCAGGGAATTGGCATCCATTCAAGACTCCACTTCCATGGAGCAGTCCTGGGTCTCCTCAAGAGGCAGGGAGGTGCCACACCACCCCTGGGAAGCCACTGGGACAAGGCTCCCAGACACCTTCCTCCCTGTTACACAAAACACATTATTTAGAGGAATTTAAATGCCTAATGGGATGAACACTGTTGCTACAAGAAACAATCCTTTCCCTATGCTTCGTCCAGTCCATTTCAGAACTCATTTACACTGTTGGTGTCTATAAGCTGAAGAGCCCTACTTAGCTCTTCTGCAAGGCCAGATCAGCAATCATTCTTCTTAAAGATGGTGGTATAGGCAGCAGGTGAAAAACAGAGGGTTGGCTGTCCAGCTAGAGCCTGATCTTACTACCACTGTTAATGGCAAAACTAACAATAGACAAGACCATCCTAGGAGATGTCGGTTTAAAATGGACAGTCTAATGATAAAGGAAGTTAAAGCAACAAAATCAGGACCGCCCAAGAATTTTTTAGGGGTAATCCCAGCTGGAATGAGATGAGCACTGCACAACGTCACTTCTGAAAACATGACCTGCACTACAGGTGACATGGGCACCCTTGCAAATCACACTGTGCATTTCTACTGAAATAGGAACCAATATGCAGCCATCACAAGGAAATTGCATTTCTCCTTTCATGGCCATGCTTTCTATTCATATATATTTCATAAGGAGTAGATAAAGAGTTAATCTGTATGTTAATACATGTTAAATAATTATTGTAGAGTCTCTCTGTAGTATAAAGGTCTCTCCTGTATACAAGTTTGGCTTGCAGCCATCTACAATACCTTCAGCCGATGAGCTAATAACCTTGGTAATACACACTGGCTACTACTGGAGCCATCTAAGCCATCAATCTGCAATTTATTACCTTTTCTAAAATATAGTTGGACCCTTAATACAAAGAATGACCATTTTATGTTTGCTTGTCTGAATATATACGAGCACTGAGCCACATCATTAAAATAATTTCACTGCTAAACTAAACCTTATACTCCAAACAGATAGAGTGGAATTTAAATTAGGGGGAAAAGAGATGGCAATTCCTTATAAAAAGGTCTCGAGATGTGACAGGAAAGAAGAAAATGGGTTTGTGTAAAAAGTAACAAGCCCATAAAAACGTGAACTTTACTGGAAAGTTTTCTTAGCTCTGAAAAATTTCAGTTCACTTTTAGTTTTAATTGTGATTTTGCAAATCTCTGAAAATTTTGTGTTTTTCTGGCAACAGAATCAAAAATATTGAAATATTACCAGTGAAATACAGGACACTTTGAAGACCATGCCAAAGTTCAGTAAGATTAGGCTCCCGCTTCACAAGAAAAGACATGCTTGCTGCAATCCCAAATTGGTCCACATCAAAAAAGGAGAAGAAATCATGTCATCTGAAAGCAAAAATATATTAACAACCCTAAGAAACTTACTGCATTCACCTGTTATTTTTATAAAGCCTCTACAGTCTGGAGTCATGAGATGGGAGAAAGAAAAAAACCTTTGTTGTCTAGAAATGTATTACTCATTTTGTGGCTGTACAAGAGGCCCAAAGCTATGATTTATGACAGACTTAACAAGAGAATCACAGATCTTTGTGCTCTAAAAGTTAACTTGAAAAACACACAAAAACAAAAAAAAAACAAAGAACTTCATGACTATTAGAATGAGAAAGCTTAGGAAAGACAAGGAGACAAGAGAACAATGAGGGGTACTGCTCAGAGAAGCAAAGAACCCTTTTCCCAATTCACCTCTTCCTACCTCAGCATAAATTGCTCTTCACTGGCCCTGACATGATGTTCCTTGTCTGGGAGACCCCAACCCTGACTTTTGAATTTTAATTTAGCTTTATACACAGAAACATTCCCAACAGTAGTAAAACTGTACATTTGTTTACATGTCTTCAGGACTTTAGTTTTTTCCCCACTGTGTTCCATTCCCAGCCCCACAGTCAAACCCTTGCTACTCGTCACAAGGAATTTATTTCTTCTCTGACAGGACCTCTGCACCTATAGCCTACCTGAATGTTGGACCATGAAATTCCACAGATGAGGCAATACAAGGATGGTGGCCATCCTGTCATCCACGGGTGGGGAAAGCACGGTTGTTTCCATTAAGCTCTCAAAGCCATGGTTGGAGGCCTCCTCTTCTGTCACCCCCTGCATCAGGAGAAGCACAAAGCCTGAAAAAAGACAAGAGGGACTATTCTGAGAAGGCGTGAGACACAGATGTTCTGGTTGGGGAGTCCTTGGTGGGGGCTCACACTCCAAGTATGAGATTTGACAAGTCTTTATATAGCAGCTCCACTTTGCCCTTTGGTTTGCCACCTGCTCTGCTCTGATGGCTGGATTTGATTCTTTTGCAAAACACAGAGCTGTAAAGCTGCAGAAATTAAATCCGTGCAATGCGATCCTCTTGCCTCCTTTTTCACAAAGCTGTCAAAATAATGATGTATTCATGGCATTTTACTCGGCGTGTGAAATTTCTAGCACACAGATATGAATCAAAGCATTCTGTTCTATTTATCCTTTCAAAACGATTTTGAGCCTATTTCTTTTAATAGATGGAAACAATAATTTTAGAAGGTGGGTAGTGAAATTTCTCTTTACACTTGAGCAGACAGCTCAAGGTGATATGCGAAGTACTCAGAAAGCACAGCAATTCAAAAAATATTTTATGCCCAGGTACGGCATGGTCATTACATGTCTTGGCTGATTTAAGGGAGGGGAATCTATAGCGCAAGAATGTGTGAGGCTCTGTGTGTATAACCACGGCTATTCAGAAATGTTCTCTTCTAGGACCAGCATACACAATTGCAATTTCACAAGTCTGCAGCACTGAAGGGGCAAAATCTGATGCATTATTATATAGTTAGGTCTTGGCTGAGGTGATGCACCAAGCTCATCTGTGCTACTTAGTTTTACTGCAGCGTGGGGCTAGTTTGTCCATGCAGGTGGCTTTGAGTTTGTTTCAGTTCCCTGACAGACATTAAACAGGAAAAACTTTAGCAGAACTGGTTCAGATTGACATATTTACATTTTTGAGAAATATTCGCATTTCTATCTGTGATAGATCTGTGAAGCCCATCTAAGTCCAGTAAGACCTACACTGACTTTATATGGGATTTATTCATTTATTTACCAAGCATAATCAGAGTTAGAAAGGGAAAATATCAGATCATGCTTTCAAAATACATGGTGCATTATGAAGTTGGATCAAAGTTCCCTGGTAGGTAAACTGGCACACTTTGTCTTCATAGTCTTGCATGGATTTAGAATCAGCTGGAGACCAGAGTGTCCCCCCAGAATTACCTCCTGCAGGATGGTCTGGCACCTCCATTCACACGTCCTCTGCTCTTAGCACATCACCGTTGTCATCCGTAAGTGGGACTCCTTGATGATGTTCTAATGTAAATTTTATGTCCTAACAGTAAGAGGAAGATATGGTAAACGAGGTTCCAGGAGCTATTCCAACTATGGATTAATGTTACAGAACTGAGTCAGGATTAAAATAATGATAAAATGTACTTAAAACGTACAAAAGTCAATAAAGAAGCTTATTTGTTGGAGAGTTTGGCACTTTCTGATTCTTAAAACATCCATTTTTTACAGAATTTGGACTTACTAATCATTATTAATGATCCAAAAGACTAGAGCATTGACGATTTTTAAACTGTCATGCGACATTTCTACGATGGCTCGTAAAGGTAATTCTTTTTGGAGAAGCAAAATGTAATGCTCACTATAAATTGCTTTTGCTACTCTAGAAAAATCTTTTAACAGAGCTGCAGAAGATGTAATGCCGTATCTCTAGATTTCAAACCTTCCGAGCAATCAATTATGTTGATTGAAAATTGGTTATTTTCTTTACCAATTTCCCGACAGTCAGTATAACATCATTCACTGCACAAGTTTCTAATTAGGATTCATTCAAATGGATGCAGAAAGTGCTACAAGGTCTTCTTTTGGATTACCTTGCACTGTTTTGTAGGATAAGAGTCTTGGCTTTATTCGTTTGTTTAAAAAAATCAGTAAGATTTTTTTAAGTATATAAACATATATAAAAATAAGCAATATATTAGAAAAAAAAAAATTGTGCTTATGGGAACAGTTACCTGAAGAGAGAATCTTCTCCAAAGATTGCATCTTTTAAATGCAAACCTTTACAGAACAGTCCTGTAAAACAGAAAACAAAATAACTTTATAGACCTTCTGAGTCATAACACACAGTTTAGAAGTACTAAATCCCACCTACGGAATTGAAAAGATATAAGAAACACCACCCCACAAAAACATGTGGGACTGTATTCACTAATTAACTCTATTGTTTTTGTTAATTTAAATACAGTTCGAAGCAAGGGCTATAAAATCTTACACATTTCCTCCCTGTCTTCAGGGACTTAACACAAGAGTTCAAGTAAAATTTATATACAAGGGGAAGTAGGAAAATGGCTTTTCAGTTTCTACCCAAATTTACTGATGCTATTTCAAATGCCAATGCAGCCTTTGCCAATGCTACCTAAGCAGCCTTTGTAGGTTCAGTTCAGTATTGCCTCTCTCCAAGAGCAAGGGCCAGGCGTAGAGCTTTGGACCTCCCATTTGGTGGCACTTTAAAAAAGACTACTTTGTTTTTTTCCTTTCTCAATTCTTAATTCTCAATTCATTCTTAATTAACTTTGAAATCTCTTTTTTTTTTCCTTTTTTTAAATTTGTCTTCTTCCTGCAAAAGCTTATTAACAAAATGCAACTTCTGAAGTCAGACATAATCTAAGTAGTAGATGATAGGTATGAAAAGTACCCAGGCAAGTACACATGCTGAGAGCAGATTAAAAAAACTAAAAAAATAAAAAATAAAATTAAAGGAAGCAGAAGCAGAAAGTACTGAGAGAAATATTGTCCTTCAATTACTTGTGAGAAGGTGACTCATTCTGCTTATTATATGTTTCTTTATTATCAGTGTGTTATCAATACTGGAAGTTTAATTGCTAATTTTCAGCTGTTGAGAATCTTTGGGGTTGTTCTTGGGCTTAAATGGTGGCTCTTACTCTACCAACATGAATGTATGGATGTGCTGATACAACAGCTATAAATCATTTTTGTCATGATATCAAAGTATCCCTGCAGAACCATATTTCTCCCCAGCCCCACCACATTCATCCTTAGTTAGCATGGAAAATTCAGAAGGCTGAATCTAAGGACTTAAAAATAACAGAGACATGACTCTGTGAGGTAGCATGGAATGAAAAGGCAAAACAAGAGTCCATTTTTCCCTCCATGCAGAAAGGGTAACATAATCAAGCGCTCCCTAACCCTGTGCGCACCTCCCCTGGAGCAGAGAGCGTTCTTTTCCTTAGTACATATGTTTTCTCTTCTTTATTCAGCTGGAACAGTTTGAGGCTTACATGGAGTACATGACCCTCAAACTGTCAGTCAGTCAGCCTCCTTCCACTCAGCGCAGTCCCAAAGCCCTGCGGATTTGTAAAGGCTCCTATTGCAAGATCATGCTGTTGATTAATAGGCACAATTCAGGCTGATGATCTTATTTCATTGCCTTCATAAGAACTGAGTCATAGGTGTCCCTTGATGTGCTTTTCATCTCTAAGAACCTGGGAAATCTCACCACCTTCAGCAACTTAATGGATGATTTGGATTATAACTGCATTCCACAAGAGCAGAGCACCCCGGAGATGCACTTGCTTGTCATGATATATAAAGCTTCTTCCAAATCCACTGTGCGTGGCTTTACGCTGCTCACTGCAGACCTTGAAAGAAGAAAAGATCCTTTTCTTGTCTCATTGCTCCCAGGATGATGCTTGCAAACTGGCAAATGAAATACTGAAAAGAATTTTCAGAGTTCTATTACATGTTTGTTTCTTCTCTAAGAAACAGAGTGGAAAACGACTTCATAGAAAGTTCCTTTGGAGCAAGATTTTGGATTGTATTTACAGAATATCTTAGTCATTAATATTTGACCAATACTTGCGGGAGAGAGAGTCACAGGTAGGTTGTGCAATATTAATCAATAAAGCAGCCCAGGGTATGAAATTGCAGTCAAACACCTGTGTGAGATACTGGCTGCAATGAATTAAAGAGCAGCTCAGCCACCAGCTTCACCAGCAGTCAGAAATAAATCCCCGAGCAGCATGGCTGGCCCGCTTGGCTACCTCAGCATCAAACACTTGGCCAGTTTTACACCAACGACATCATCCACAGGTTTTTTCTGTGTTTAAGTGAAATTAAAGCAGTGAACATCATCTTCTTCGGCCATCTGAGTTTTCATCAGCCTCGACCGTCTGGTTAATTGATCAGAAAAATTCAAGAAGCAAATCTGTAAGAAATAGCTTTTCTACATTGTTCGGACATACGGTAAATAAAGGCTCCTGCCTTTGTGTGCTTTTTTGACTCTAACTATGAAGAAATTAAAATGCCCTATGCAGTAGCAGCGCAGAGTTACTCATTGCTGTTACCAACATGAGACAACTTTTTCCAAAGGGCCTATGAGCAGAATGAAATATGTAGTTTTAAGCTTTATATATACAACAGCAGGAAAGTTAAATGGCATTTTCTCTTTATACCTATGAAAATGGGACAAGACAGGCTTAGGCTAGTCTATATATTTTCTAAATTTACTTAACTCGGGCATTTCAAGGATGCAAAACTCTGCTCTTTTTTTTGGGATTTATGAGAGTATTATGTGACTCTACAGTATCAAAGCATGCTCCTCCTTACGTGAATGTGAATTAGACCATTACACTGGGCCTCTTTGACTTATAGAGAAAAACAGCCAACGGAAGGTTTTGCCAAAATGTGGAAGAAAATGAACAAGTAGGAGACCAACAGCACCAGATTGTCCTGTATGTGACAACTCAGGTCGCATCTCACCCAGCAACACAGCAGTGGGGTTTCCAAAAACTTCATCATTTTCTGTCTGTGGATGACTATTGCAGATCTCTGCAATCCATGGTGACACACGCCTTGTGGCTCTCGGCCAAAAGGAGATTTTTCGACACAGCTTGTAGACTCAGCAATTTTGATTCTGGAGCAACAGACACAGGCAGCATGCTGCTGTCCCATCTCTGGAGAACTCTGCGCAGAGAGATGCATATTTGGTCACTCTCTGTGAAGGCTTTTATAGACTCTAATCTTCCTCCAGGCACTCAAAAGCGAGTTGTCAGGTATGTGAATTTCCAAAATCACTGACCTATCCAGGTAACTCCTTGACTCTTAGCAGTGATAAGCACCTTTGCTAACTTGAGACATCTCCATCACCTTGCCTGTGTGATAGACCAACATCTATCAAACCAAGCGTCATAATCACTGTCTGTTTGGTAAAAACACTAAGTTGCAGAGCTTCTAACATTAAAAAAAAAGGGCATATAAAATGATACCACTAAAAAGAAAAAAAAAAACACTTATGTGGAAAATAAAGCAAACAAAGCTCTAAGTACAGTCTTTCTGTCCTCAGTACTTAACCTTAGTAATGTAAACAGATCAATGGGCCATGTTAACACATTGCTGTGCTCCATCTCTAGCATACTATCTGTGTCACATATTCCACATACACGCTGGTCGATGCCCACAGAAATAGGAGTGTGTAGGTGAGATAAATATCAAGTATGCAAAACACACAAGTAGCCTATGCCCACGTATTGACACATAGACAAATGTTCTCAAATGTTCTCACCAGCATTTCTTCCCCCTCTTGAGCGCGTATTCAGACAGAGCAGTATTGTGTATGTACAGTATGTATGACACAGTGACATTTGCTTCTAACAGCATGAGGCTTTTGTTCTCATTTTGCTTGCCTGTCACTTCCTCTTAATCATGCGACTGATGCAACTCTAACCTAACACAATGAGAAGGCACTGCCAAATGCTTAATAATTTGCAGACTTCTCTGCCTTCACTGTAGACTACAGAGTAAAAGGTACAGAAGACATATGCTTGACCTCTCCTAACCTGGCCAGCTGCTCTAACAACTGAAAACTTAGCACAAACTGAAAAAAAAAAAAAAAATGCTGAAGGCCAACTTCTTTGTTCCTCTGCAGAATGCAAACATTTTCTTAAGGAAACTAATGAAAATAAACAAAACAGACTCAAGGTAAATATCATAAACAAAGCAGAAAAGTGTATGCAAACACAGTTCTCTTCATATGATGGATTTATGGATTAAAAAAAAAAAAAAAGATAAATTGATGTTGAAATTATTTTGAAAGTTTGAGTGAGGTCCAAACAGGAAAACAGATAGGTCAGAGTTGTTACTGTATTGCATTTGCCTCTGGAGCATCAAAACCTTTCCTAGTAGGACTGAGGCAAGCCATGAGGGCACCAGCAGTAGCAAACACTGAACCTGTTCTCTTGTTGTTTCTTTAAGTTATTTTAGTTCAGCTGCTTCTAAGTCTTTTGAGTAATTTCCTTCCAGCTAAAATACTCCAGACCTGTTACTGAAAAGATTAGCTCTGGCCTTTCTGAGCATGAGATTTTTCTGGATTTTTCCTACCACTCAGGCAGCAAATCCCAGAATCATTAAGGTTGGAAAGGACCTCTAGAGATCATCTAGTTCAACCCCCCCTGCTCAACCCCCCCTCTCATACACGTAGAGCATATAGCACCCAGTTGCACCCAGGCAGGTTTTTTTAAGATCTCCAAGGAAGGGACTCCACAACCTCTCTGGGCTGCCTGTTCCAGTGCTCTGTCACCCTAACAGTAAAGGAGATCTTCCTCATGTGGAGATGAAACAAATGGTGCATCTGCAAAGCTGCCTCTCGGTTGTGAATACCCAAAACCCATGACTGTTCCAGAGACACTTTGCAGACAGCCTTCTTAGGTGACATACTGAAGCTGCTAATGCTCCGTTAATGCCACCCGAAGCCACTTCCACAGCAGGGAAATGTCACAGATCTTCCTTTCAGGGGTATCCTGTGGCCACTCCTATACCCAGATCCACTCGTTGTACAACAAGCTTGGACACATGATGGGAGATGCCTTGCAAAGGACACAGGCCCCATGTCCTCATACTGCTCAGCAAATAAGGCTAAAGGCAGATGGGTGCATAAACACAGGAAAAAGGGACTGAATTTCAAAGCTGTTTGTTTGTTCACCTGAAGATGCTACTAGGAACCTCACTGGATTTAAAGGGAATCTGAGCGCCCAGCTCCTATTTAAGCTGATGCTTTCAAAACTCATGCTACAGCTGCAGACAAATCTAGCTCTCAAACCATCTTTAAAAAATCTGATGTTAAACGGCCCCCTTACATATCTTCCGCTGATCTTTAAATGTATCATGAGAACAATTCTGCAAAGAACTTTTCCAATACAGGAGCAGGACCTGCATCCATCCTGACCCCGCATAACAGGATGACTCAGAGGCAGAAAGGATGGACAACCTGGAACACCATAGCTAGTGTCCCACACCCAGGAACAGGGCTCCAGTACTCCAGCCACAGCTGAGGAATGGCCAGGATCCCTCACATCCAGCTAAGGAGCATGCTGGACATGAGAGGACAAGGGGATGCCACAGGTACCTTCAAGTCTGCTAAATGCTGAATATCTGTGAATTTATGGCTAGCTCCAAGCAAAGCAAGAGGCTAAAGCTGTCATAACAACCCACAGTCACGACTGTATAGAAATACAGATACCAGTCTGCACTTGGGATCCGTGACGGAGAACCAGGGGCAACATTTCCAGCTGCAGGAGCACTGATGGCCACGTTTGCATCTCACTCATACTTTTTCTTGGTATTCTGATGCCATCCGGATGCAGGCCTGGCTATAAATCAAAGGGAAACGTGCCATTAGCCAAGAATGTTCTCTGTAAGGAATGGACAGGCTCAGCTAGCGCAGCCTCATGTTTTATTAGGAGCTGCTTCATATCCTCCTTTATAAAAAGGCCATGTGAAAGGAGAAACCCCTTGTGAGTTGCTCTTTCAGTTCTCAGATCCAGGCTCTGCTGAGTTTTCCTTCCTAGAGTAGAAAGGAACTACATGGTAACACTTTTTCCACCATCGGGATGTCTTTAAGTGGTGGTCCTTACGACTGCTTAAGGGTGGTATGAGCACACAGTGACTTCCACTCATGTCAAAGGTCCTTTTATGTTGCCCTACTGACGTAAGGGACCAGAGCCAAGACAGAAGCTTAGCAATCTCTAAAAAAGGGAGACTTCTGGCTTTTTTTTTTTAACATTTCCTATGTGTGTGTGTGCACGCATGTGTGACATCACGTCATTCAATGACAAGCACTCTTGTTTTAAAAACAATGAAAAAAGGAAAAAAACAACCGTCGTACTTTATATCAGAACTTTGAAATTACAATCGTTAATGGTAAAGTCATTCTCTGAAACTTACTTTATATCATTACGTTATCTAGAGCACACCTTCCTATTTTGTTGTCAGTTATTCTTTTCTGCTGCTTTGAAGACAAGTAAATGCTTCTGGTGATTTACTCCTCTTGGAATTTTTAAAAGCTGCTCTGGTAATAAACCACTTACCTTCTGATGCCATCAAATGCTGGTATTTAGACGAGGTCTATGAGCCGATCTGAATATTTTCGGATTTGTTGTTCCTAAGTATTGAAAACTAAGATATTACTACTATTTCTACTTCACTGAATGATTTCTACAATATCCAGTCATTTGTTTAGATGTATGCCAGTTATACAGCTATACAGTTATTCTTTGATTCTTTGAATGAATGAGCATTTCATGCTCAGTTCAATTGTATATGTGTGGATGTAACATTATTTTTCATATTAATCCTTGCAACTGCTTCTGAAATAAGCTTTTTGTCTCCCCTCCCTGCAGTGAAGCCTGACTACAGTTAGAATATAGTTTGAATATAATCTTTTTGGCATTCTCCTTTAAATCTTTCTGGGCAAATCTCAATAAATCCATTTGTGAGGAAGTAGTTTGGTTTGCAAGAAATTTCATATCTAGTTGTATATCTTTCTGAGACAGGCCAAAAAATCTGAAGCCTCATATGGATCTTTTTAAATAAACTCAGTGATAAATAGTCTGTAATTCAATAAATATTTTGGCCTGTAGTCATTTTATCCACAGATTCTCTCCATCAGGCGAAAATTATATTCAGAAAACTGTTAAAATATGAGAGAGATTTCAAAAAAAACCCTAAAAATACATTCATCTATATTAACTACATTAAGGCAAGAAATAAGCTCATGGCAACTGGCAAATTCACCATCCTCTACAACAAACAATTACAGGAGTGGGCAGTATATAGAGAAAATCACATACCCTACAGCTAAGAAGGATATTAGATTTGCCCAGTCATAAGTAAGCCATCAACTGGCTTATGGCTACACTATTTATGAGTTATGCTGTCTTTCAGGATACAATTCTCATTTTACTTAATGCCATATGACGCGTTCAATTTAAATCAAGATATAGCAGATAAAAATGCTGTCCTTAATACGTGACTCAAGTATTTAATGGTTTTTGAGCTTCTTACTCTGAGTATGTGGAATTGAAAGGCTGTTCTGAACATCTTTCATTTTTTAGTTCTGAGATTTCTTTACCTAGGGTATAAAGAGTCATATAATTGTAGATCTCTAAAGATGACCTACCGGCTCTGCAAGTAACCATGGGGAGGATTTATTTTTAAAAGTGGGATTATTATTGCTCATGTTCCTGTTCTTCTTCAGAAAAACTTTTGGGCATGAGCTCTCTCATAGCACCTTCATTATCTTACCATTCACACATCAAAGATTTGAGAGCTGTCCCAATTACCCGCATCTGAGAACGATATGGATTAGAAAAGAGAGGTGCCAAAAATAATCAAGACATCGTCCATCTTTAAGATACTCAATAGGTACAGCCAGTTAAGCCTAACGGAGAGATGCCAGAGGGGTATTTGAATACAGGTCTGTAAGGATATGGTCGGGGAAGATGAATGAGAAACTGGTTTTTTTTTGCTTCTTCTCCCATCAGGGAGATTGAGACATTCAGGAAACAATCATGCCGCATGCTGGAAGAAATAAAAGGTTCCCTTCCACAGGGTGTCTCACTGAAGCATGGACCTCAATGGGATTTTACAGAAGCTGGAAAGTGTCTGCAAGCGTCAAGGTTCTGCAAGGGACCCACAACGTGGACACGGTACTGCCTTTAGACAGAATTTGGGTCTGATCTAATGCAGCTGGCTTCATCTCTTTTCCTGGAGTCTTATTATTTTGCTTGCACCCTGGGACACCCTGCCGAGTAACAGTGATGAGGACAGAGTCACATCACCCAGGTTTTCAACTCTATTATATGTGCACACAATGGGAAAAAAAAAAAAAACAAAACAAAAACAAAACAAAACACATGGACCTATCCAGTACTTTGTTCTCATTGGGCTTGTCCCAGTTACATTTGGAATTCATACTAGAAAATGTCCATAAATCTTCTTCTTTATATAGAGTTTGAATCAAAAGCCATCCAGATTTTTTAAAAAATATTACAATTTTCATTCGATGTTTTAAGTAAGTACCATGTGCTGATCAGCCATCTGCTAGTGTTGCATAGGAAGGGAAGGAAAATAAATATTTTAGCATGAATTCTATTACTGGCTCTTTTTACCTAGGCAAAATAGAATCTCTTTATAATACTATGAAATATGGCCAGATGCAATGGGTAATGAGCAAGCTCTTGCACTTAGGGGACCATGGTTAAATTCCATTATCTGGCAATCAGGTTCCTCATTGTACAACAAAGCTCCTGGTACTGGAAAGGAAATTCAAAGGAAAAAAAATAATAATAAAAAGAGAAATTGCCCTTTAAATTATAACTATGTAAAGCAAGATTGCAAAACTGGTAATGGCCCTAGAGCTGACAGCTTGCCTTAGAAATGAAAGGAGATTCCGAATTCTTCCTTGAAGGAATAATACATGATTATAAACACATCAAAAGCCCAATCTGCCAGAAAGCAGAGAACAAAGGTGATCAAAAATAGTCTGAGAAATGTGTTTTCTAAAAGCAGCACTAAAATAAGTTCATCGGTACCTAATCCAATGCATCTAGCACTCAGGCAGCACAGTACATTAGTGACAGAAATACTTCCACAGAAGAATATAGGAAAGAAGAGGCAAAATCTTTAATCAGTGCATTGACTCTGGGGGAACAACCCTGATATCTATCATGACAGGATCTGATGCAGGAAGTGCCATAAGAGCCTCCCCAGGTATCCTGACTCTTTGCAGGATCAGGAATAGTCTACAGAAAATACATGATCAAGTGCATGTGACACACGTGGAAATCATCTGCCCTTCCAGATACGTGCAGTACACAAAAAGCACACATACGTGAAAGTGTACTAAGCAGAAAACATGACCTTGAATGTATACAGAAAATGCAACTCCCATCCTTATATTCAGCCCACAGAAATGATTCCCACATGCATGCACAGTGGTTTCCAGAATCCTTCAATTTGGACATCATGGGACATTTCCCAGAGAAGCTGCGAGCCCCTGGATGTGCCCTGTAAGCCTACCAAAAAGAAGTTTACTTCTTGTAGGCAGTTAGACGTAGCATACAGGTCCCCAAGGCAAAAGAGAGAGCCGACTGAATGCCATCGGTGTTTAATATATAGAAAATAGGTGCAAGCAGATATCTGCACAGCCCAACACCCCCAATAGCATCCTGCCAAAGTTCCCTTCCAGCAGAGCTCACCTTCCCCTTACCCAGCACCAAAGCAAGTGGGGGGCACTGCCTTGCTGAGCTACTCACTGTTGGCTCAGCTCTTGCTGTACATGCTCCAGGCAGTCCAGGAAGCCTCAATCACTAACAATTTCACGTAAAATGGTCATTACCATATATTCTTTGTGACAAGAAGACTAAAAAGAGGACAAGATATCCATAACTGAGAGGCACTCTCGCTTGAAAGGCGCTCCTAGTTCCTGGTGAGAAAGCTATTGAGCGATTCTGGTGACAAAATTTGTCTGTGTCACTTCTCTAATAAAAATACAACCGTGATACAGTTCATTTTACAGCACAATTGATAAATCGATTCGAAGGTTTCCTGCAGAGCTAATAGCACTAGACATAACTTCTCTAAACTTTTCCAAGAGAAAGGATAGCATCAGCAATATCTGCTCAAGGAGAGCACCAAACAAATTTGCCAATAAAATCGAACAAGCAGAAGGAAAAGTCTGGCAGGCGAGAACAGTCAAGGCAGTTTTAGTCAAGTCAGTGTGCACACTGGGAAGGTAACATGGCACTCTGACCAAAATACCCCAGTGGCAGTAAATGGTATCTCATAGGAATCTGCATCCAGTTTCTGTGCTGCAAATTCATTCTGGGACCTTGGCTAAGCTCTTTTAGAAGCCCATCTTCTCAGCTGGCAACAGGGCACCTTAGGAAGCTGGGTAGCTCTGTGTGACAATATCCTGCTTGGAAGACAGGCAAGGAAAAGGAGAACATGTTTTGTGCCTCAAATATTCAAGCATACCTGCCTAAGGCCCTGAACTATCCCTTATGCATGCACGTTCATTACAGAGCACCAAGTGAAGCTCTCACTCTGCTCATGGTCCATAGGCTGTAATTTAATGCAAACAATAACAAATAAAAGACATTTTCCAAAGTGTCATTTTCTGGGCAAGCATAAAACTTACAAATGCAGCCAGCAAACTCACAGTGTTCTTTAAATATGTCTATAAAATTACTTTGAAGTTGGAGAGAATGGTTTATTATTTCAAAGTGGGTGCAGCCTTAAATGCTGAGAAAATATTTCCTGTATTTCCTCCTGTTCTATAACAATGGCAGTGAATGTCATAAATCTAGTTTTAAAATCTAGTGGTATGCACACATAAAAAGTGTTACATTTATTCTGAGCCCACAAAAGGTGACTCAGAATGAATCTCAGGCTAAATATATTTATATGCAGTGATAAAACGTTATTCTACATTAAAATCGCTCTGACAGTTTATGAATTCAAGGCTTCACCAATGTAAATAAAAGAAAGTCTTGTTATTATAAAAATGGAATTGGAAATAGAGAAATGATAGAATAAAGCTTTGAGATAAATTAAAGACTTGATAAAAGTCTCTCATTCTGCAGGAGTAGTACAGCCAAAGCAATGAGATTGCAAGTCACTCCACACAGGCTACATTTTCCCAGAAAGTTTTTTTTTTATATATATATATATATGAATTACCCTTTGAGAGTCACAGTCAAGCACAAGCACATCAAAAAGAGGATATTAAAGAGGAAGGTGGTGGGGAGCTGCTTTTTGGTAATGCTGCAGCGGGTGTGATCGCTGCGATTCCTGTTAGACCATGAGAGGGGCTGGTGTGAGCCCAACAAGCTCGGCGCACAAAAGCAGCCTCCGATCTGGGGATTTGGCTCCCAGCGGGCTGCTTTTCTCCCTGAGCTCCACGTATCCCATCAACCTGGAAGCGCGTGGTGTTGGAAAATCCCCCCGAGTTGCACAGATGTGCCCAGCTTGCTGCAGTCTTGCCCCGGCTCTCCTTACCATGGGGGAAGCCTGTCTTTGCATGCCATAGCTTTACCCCTCTCTCAGCAGAAGTTCACCTCCAGACACACTCTTACCCCCATTTGAACAGCATGAGTCCCTGAGACACCCATGGAATAGAGCCAAAATAATGGTGGTCCCCAGGCCTTGGCTAGTCCACATCTGGTCCTTCCCAAGAAACTCGTTCCCATTACCAAATGGCAAATGAAAGGAACTAATGGCCCTCCAAAAAGCAGGATTACTTATTTCTTATGCATTTTCAATAGAGAAGAAAGGGAAAAACAGAAAGCAGATTTTACTTGAAAAAAAAATAACAGGAAAAAAAAAAAAGAAAGAAAAGAAAGAAAAGAAAACACTGAGTGACTCTAATTCACTAGAGCCCCTGCGGTTTCCATGTTCCAGGTGAATGCCCTACCTACAATTTGTTTGGCTAGATTTTGTTTGGCTCTAGTAAATATTGCATTATTTATACAAAATGAAAATATAACAAGAAAGAATGACCAGGACAAAAATCCCCTCTCAAATTGGCAGCAAAAGCTTGAACCTGTCCATGCAGGCCCTGCAGCAGCAACGGTCTGAGGCATTTAGGGAAGTGGCTGGCGATTGTGAACAGACACCGGAGATGTAAGGGAAGAATGAAGGAGAAAGCAGAGGGAGAAAGAAAGAGACAAAACAGGGCACGGATTGGGAGAGAAGGGAGACAAAAATAAAAAAATGAAGACAAATCCCAGTAAGAACAATACCAAAGGGGCTTATAAAGGGAAGAGGTTCAAGATAGAAAATCCATCCTGCCAGAAACAAACATTTCTTATCAGTTGGAGGCAAGTGGTATCTCTGCAAAATCCAATTTCGGATGTCAAGAGAGAAGTGACAGGGAAGCAGTGAATCACCTTCATAAATGTATAGGCTCCTTAATACTTGAAAACCAACACTGGGAGGTGCAGAGAAGTCTGAGGGATGTAGGGGTTTGTAATGATGTTGGGGCTGGCATTAGGAACAGGAAACTTTTCCTCATTTGAGGTATGATGGCATCAGAGAGTAGCTCAAGCAGCCCTGAAGCTCCATTCACACCTCTCTGGATTATCCTGATGCAGCCTGAGATAACAGTGACACCGACGGAGAGTTTTGTATGCAAGTGACAGACCAGGGGTAATCTCAGACTAACAAAATAATTAAGTTAATGCGGTGGTTTCGGAAAGCCAACCCATTTATTTCCTCTGGGGTTAACCTTGACTGCTACATATATTAAGGAGTGTGATATTCTGTAGATTCTGCAGTCACCCTGAGGCACGTGCCTGGATGTCCTGGTCCCTAATGCTATGAGCAGCGTACATTTGCAGGAAAATCTTAGGAGCCCAAAATAATCTCTCCCTATCCAGTCTTCTCTCACAGTCCATGCAAGCCTGCTCCCCTGCTTAGAGCATCACACTGCACATATGGCTTTTGAAATGAGTAAAACCTCATAGTTAGATTGCAAATAACCTCTTCTAATATGCTGCTTAAGTGCTTCCGTAAGACTAGGATTCCCTGACGAGGAATGACCAGCCATTTCAACATTTACTTTCATTGCTATTTCTTGCACACAACGAATTGCAGTTATACAGAGAGTAAACTGTTGCCTGAAAAGGTTTGAATATTAATGCAGAGAAGAGCATGAGAGAGTCTAACAACAGTCACTGAAATACTTTGTAATATTTTCCAAAGCTGGCCCTGGCCTGGTGAACTTCACATGCAAATGATGTCAAATACTAGAACGTATCAGTAATCATGGAGAATCGGGGGTACTCGGAAACTCTGCATAGATTCATCAAATCAAGAAGAGGACATAAAAGTACTACTTATCCAAGAACATGCTTTTCTTCTCAGAAACTAGGTAGCATAAGTGTGCAATTTCCCATTTCATATTTGACTTTGGCAAAAGGAAAGCACGTGGAATGGAAACTGCCCTTCACAAAAGCAATCTGCCTGGACATTACAAGACATCAGTTAAATATCATCCGGAACAAAGCTAGAAAGCCTCTCTGCAAGCTCTAGGATCAAACATAAGCACGTGACTGAGGTGATGCACAAATCTAAACTTGGAATAGCAATAGTGTTGTTTTTGCTTAAAACTATTTTCTTTGGAAATACATGCATATTTCTTTGTTGTTTCAAAGAAATATGCATATGACAAAAATCCATTTCACCATCATGAAAATTACTAAACAACAGCAAACTGGCCACAGACGCTCCAGAATAAACACACGCACCATCTGCAGTAGGCTCATCTCTTCCAGCCTTGATTTTTGGAAGAGGCCCGAAAAAAATAGCGACAGCGCAACTTGGAACAAACTCTTGCTGTCCTGTTTATGGAGCAAAATGGAAGATGTGCAAGATTTTGTCTGTGGTGAAACTCTGTGCAAGAGCAACACGGACTATTTGCTCACAGCTAGGCAGTCACAAGCAAGGCCATGCTCATGCCCTGTAATTGCTAAGCCACACCATAGCGAAGTAAATAAAATGAAAATGTCAGAGTTTTTTCAAGGTTCTGATGAAATAACATTTGTGCCTTTCAAAGCTTCTTTGATGAGACAGAATATTGGACCTGGGAAGGCTGCCACTACAGGATCACGCCTTCCCAGAAGTGTAGCACTCGGGTTTACAAATTGGCATGCATATCAGACTTGGAAATCCATGACAATACATATGTTTTGTTTTGTTTTGTTAAAGGAATATAGATACTGTGCTGGTCTTGCTGCATCCAACCTAGGATTTCAACAAGCATGATCTTTAACGGAGACTCAGAGTGCTGACTAGTGTGAATTTTGATGAAGAAAGATGATGCTTTTCTACCGTGCCAGAAGGGATTGATTATTTTCAGGGGTCTTAGTGGGAAGAATGAAAGAAAACAACCAATGATTTGAATTACCCAAACAAGTAAAATGTTAGAGTAAATTTTAGAGAGCTGCCCAAAGCTCCTGTGGTCAGACTGAAATTAGAAAGGAATTTAAGCTGTGAACTGGAACTGATTTGGACAAATGTCTCTTACTCAGAATGGTCTTATTTCCAGTAACTTACTTGCAATGGAACTAAAGTTGATCAACTTATATCATCACTGAGGACGGTCACTTTTTACTGACTCTCTAAGAAGCTGCCATTCGTAAAGCAGTCAAAGCACCCACGTTTGAAATGAAATAGAAGACACTGCATGCTCTCAGGAAACACAGGCTCATCTAATACACTGGTTGTCCTATTTCTCACTCTTTGAGCTTACAGAAGGTGACAGAAACCATCAAAATGTGTGACAGATTACCAAAAAAGTGAGTCTGTGTTTTGCTCAGTATCATGACACTATGCAGGTTATTTTTCAAGGTGTATTTTTGGTGTGAACTAAATGAACTAATTTAAACATTTGGCCTGGCTAGCAATAACTTCATCTTCAATCTCCATACACCTACTTGAGATCTCCAGCATCCAGCAGTGCTGTTTACCAACAGCATCAGCTAGCTGAGGAAACAGTTTACTCTCATATCACAGCACTGTATTTCTAATAAGTTCTCAACTGAGGAGCCGCAGAATGGCTGAGCAAAACGCCTGGCTCATGAAATGTCTCACTTCAAGAGGACCCCAAGATAGACATCATTTACCTTCTGATAAGTGTCCTTCCTACAACACAAAACACAATGAATGGCTGCCATGCAAGAAACAGACTCTAGGCTCATGAAGTCAGATGTTCCATTTTGACCCAAGTCCCAGAGAAGTCTCTGCCACCCCCAAGCAAACAAATATTAAAAGCCAAAACCATGGGAAGGTCCTATGGTGTTTCAGAGGTTGAGGATTCTCAGTCCTCTGTGTTGAAAACGTAACTTCTCTGAGTTTCCACAATGCTATGGCCTTAACAGAAAGTGATGCTCAGCTACAGCCTCCCAAGTTTTGCCTTGCTTTGAATGGATGCCACAGAGAACAAGTCCATCAGGCTTCTCTTTGACAGGGTAAAGCTCCAGAAAACAATGACTGAAGCAAACTTTTGTTAAATCTATGAAGGCCTCAGTAATTTGCCTCAGCATGAGATCAAAGCTCTGTCGCTGAGGGAAATCTCTCCTGTCTTACCACAGTCCTTACAGTAGAAATAATTTTTCACCAGTATAAATGTGGGCCGTGAAGAGACCAAGGACGACACTCACCAGTTTGTCGCAGGAAGGGAGCGAGGTCCTCTGGTCCTTCCATCTCCGATGCTGTCTGTTGGCCAAATCTGAGATGCTCTTTCTCTACAAGCGCTGTTTCCTTCGTAGGCATTCACAGAAACTTGGCCGAGTACTATTGCTGCTGCTGAGCCAACAATGGCAATTTTCTAGCATGACTGCAGTTCTGCAGCTCCAGGTTTCCAAATCCCCCAATCAGGGACTTATTAAACAACACTATAATCCCTAGAGAGTGCCTGCCGGAACTGATATTTGAACACTTTGAAGCAGAACATTTCTCTTTATCTGAACTACCACTTTCTAAAGCTTTCTGAATAGAGAGAAGGTAGAAAAAAAAAAGAAAAAAAAGAAGGTCTGGCAATCAGCGATTTGATGAAAGCATTTTGCCTCTGGCTAAGCCAGTTTACAGAAAAGATGGCTGCTTTGTGATCCCAACTACCTCCATGGGTTGTTACACTAGCATTTTATTTTCTGCTCTGGCAGTGTGTGGCTCTGGAGTCGTACTGCACGCTACTGATAAAGCTGGCTTCTCCCCCTGCTTATTGACTGATCACTACAGTAAAAGGCTCTCTAGTCATTTTAAGACTTGCCCTGTCACAGCAAATGGTGTCAATAAAGAACTGTCCCAGGATTTTCTTCCAATGGGACATGAAAATATAACCTAGGGAGTGATTCAACCTTCTCTCTAGATGGCTTAAAGCACCATCATAAAGAGCATAACCCTAAGCGGGGTATCTGTTCAGTCTTCCAGTATAACCAAAGTAGCCTATTTTCCATAAGTGTTCCAGAAATACAGTGTATTCCTTTTATGATCTCTGTCATTTTTCTCATCTTCACCACAACGCTGGAGATGAATCACTCCAGGCTGCCACCAAGAACTGACTGACAACAGGAAACTGCCGTGGATCAGATCAGAAGCTGTGGCCTGGGATTAAACGATTCCTAGATCATTTAATCTAAGGCTAAGATATCACCTAAATTAGATGTAGCTCCTTCAGTGGAATTCCTTCAGGAGTGGAATGACACAGGTACCCTATTCTGACCTAGCCTGTGAGCATGTTTTCTGGAAAGGTTTCTCTTTGAGATCACAGAGGACATGCAGGCTTGGGCTAGTTTACTTATCTCAGGCAACTTATGTCAAATAACAGGGATCCTCATCTAAACTATTTTTTACAGTTGATCCTTGGCTTGGCCAAAAGATCAGGGGTACTAAGGCCAAATATGTTGCAGAAAGAGGCCACGGGTGTTTCCAAATCCATTAGGCACATGAAGCCTATTAGAATCAAATTGAATAACATACCCAACTTGATGGAGATTTTTTTTTTTTAATCCTCCATGAAGCCAATTTAGTTTTGAAAAGACTTTTGCAGATCTCCTTAGAGATCTGGAAATACACTTGGCTAGGACCACAGCTTAACTTTGCCTTAGTTGATCACGTGTGAGGTCCCTGTGACAGGATGCCTCTGAATCACTCATAATGTTGCTGGTGTCCAGTTATGGGAATGGAAATGCAAAAAATCTTATCCTTCAGTTACTCCATTTTCAGGAAGGATGTATTAACTATTTGATCCTTTAACAACTGGTGTAATGTAGGGATGACATTTTTTATGCAGTGCTATTTTACACTTCCATTTGTAAGACATTTGCTTTGAAAGAGCAAAATTGAAAACATTCCTATTCATACCTTTGGAGCAACTTCAAATTATAATAGACATCTTGCTAACAACATTCTAGAGACAATATTCAATGGGAGTGTCAGGGACACTGCGAATGTTGGAATAAAAATACGATAGATTCGTCTTTACTCATCTTTACAGGGAAAGGAAGGACAAGAAAGATGCAAGATCAAAATTTGAGACATTGGAGTGTAGTAAAAGAAGTTGTTCAGAAAATGCCCACTGGCGAGACAAGGTGCACTTTACTTCCTCCCACTCCCCTGAATTACGGAGTTTGCAGTTTTTGAAAATTTGAAATTTGAAAGACTTGTGAGAAAGAATAACCAAACAGCCTAAGAGCTTTTCATTAAGATTTTTATCCAGGATAAAAAAAGCCACTAAAACACTACGGTTAGGAAAAAGGTTAACCAACTTCACAAAGCGAATATTCAGGAAAAAATAATCAAACACTTATATCCTTGGTGAGAAGATAAAATCTCAGCAGAAACAATACTGAAACAGACCTTGGATGGACAATAGAAGAACACTAAATACACAGATACAGGTTTTGCAGACTGAAGTGCTGACCAGAATTTCTCATGCAATTTAGAGTGGCATACCAGAGAGGAGAGTTAGGATGCATTAATAAGGGTTTATAGCTGACCTGCCAACATCTAGGAGAATATTCAGAAATCTCTGTAAGCCATTATCCAGTGTCAGTGAAAAAAACCTTCTCATTTACAAAACAGAACAAATAGACAAACAATGTGGTTTTATTCTGGGAAAAAAAAAAAAAAAAAGGGAGGCAACAAAAAACAGTCCTACCTATAAAAAAACCTACGCTTTAAATATGGTAGAAAGCTTTTAGTTTTCTGACAAAATGTCGATTTTGTTTGTTTTTTTTTTTTTTAAGTCAATGCTTCTTGCAATTGACTTTCTCCAGATATTTTAATGGGAGATTTCTCACTAATCAAAATGTGACCAAAGAGAAGCACTCTTTGAAAATCAAGTCAGCATTAAAAAAAAGGGAGAGCAAGTGTAAGAAATCAGTGAGTGTGAACGATAGAGCAGAACTGGTTTTGAACTCTCAGAAGGAAGAGTTGAGGAAGAGCTCTCCAATGATACTGAGAAAATCTGTATATTAGTACATTGAAACTAAATTTCAGGAGCAATATTTTGATGGTAGCATATGGAATCTCCCTATCGTTTTATCCAGCTTTGATAACACCACATGAGCAAATGCACCAGATGAGCAAATGAGTGCAGCTTCTCCATCATCTACATTGAGAACATGACCTCTGGGCAACTAATGTTATTTTAAAATAAGTGGGCCCTATGACATCTCTGAGCATACTAAGAAAAGGTACAAATCCTCCTGTGAAGGGGTAGAAGATTCATCACGTTGCACAAATAACACTGCGTGGAGAAACAACCGACAAAGCACACTGGAGAAAACAGCCCTACACTGGAGAGGAGATCGATGGGGTGGTATAAATCTTCTCCCTCTGTAGCTGCTATAATTAAGTCAAACATGTTGCTCATTCATATAATTCAAACATAATCCGGCTGTTGTCTTGGCTGTACAGGATTTGCAGACTCTAACTGTTTTAATGACAATGCACCATTGAAAGCTTTTTCTTTGTTTTCACAGAAAATCCAGAGTCCGCATCAGGAGGGAACAAATCCGGTGGCATGTGAGGGATTTCGGCCTTGTAATTATCTTTCCAGTTCTAGCATGTTCCTGTACTGGAATTATACATAAGCAGCTTTAAAGCTGGAGGAAGGAAATGGGAGTTAAAAAAAAAAAAAAAAGAAGTTTTCAACTACTAAGACTACTAAGAGATGCAGAACGCCATATGATGCAACAGGGTTTCACTAACTTCAATATATATGCACACATGGCTGCAAGTATATTAGAAAAGAAGTACCAGAAAAACTGTGACACAAATAAAGCTCTGCCTTCTGTTAATCAATATTTGCTAATGCCAGCCTTTGCTAGCAGATGTTCATTTTATCAAAGGGAAGTGTCAATAATAAAGCCGAGGATTGAGACTCACCATCAAATGGATTGCACTGAGCTCTTTTGCTCTACCTTCTCTGGACCAGAATGATTTCTACCCTCTCCCCTTCTCAGCAACTTTGAAATGAACCAGATAAACCTTAGTGTTTGTTGGTTTGGGTCTTTTTTTGTCCTCCTGGCTCCTTAAGCCCCATAACCATGGGATCTCTGCAGCAGCACCTTCCACAGTAGAGCCCAGCTCCACTGCCTGCTGCCTCCACTGCAGCCTCTGATGGATGTATTACCAGTGACTAGAGATGCGAGAGAGTGCAAAGGAGTCTGTCTTAGCTAAAACATGAGAAACGCCAGAAATACTGTGTCATCACGAGACAGTTGGCAAGTACTGATTTGCTTTGAGATCTTCTACAACTCCTGTAAACCTCTCTGGAAGCGATCCTTACATATATGCAGGGTGAAGGGGATAAAAATGTCATGGGGAGAAAGTGTAAGATTTATTTATCAGGAATGCCACCCATAGGATAATATATCTTTAATAACATTAATAACCTGTAGTCAGAAGATGAAGTTCTCTTTATGCTTTTCTCTACCCCAGTGAAAGTACTCAGAGAATTCTACCTTAAATTTTAACTTCTTGCTAGACCACAAAGTCAGCGAATCTTTTTCTTACTAAGAATCAAGAGATCTTTTTTTAAGATCTTTGGCCAACCAAGCTTTAGTGCACCTGATAGTGTTAACATAATAAAATGCAGAAAAATAAATGGTTACAGTCCAAATGGAATTGAATTACAGGTTATGTCTGGGTCAGGGTCCCTAAACTCTCCATTCCTACTGCCTTGTAATGCTAGGTGAGGACTGATCCTATTGGTAAATGATTTTTTGTTTCCCAAATGCATTGTCAGCAACTAAAAGATCTGACATCCATGAGAACAGAGCATCCTCCACCTGGCAGTGCCAAGGAGTTTAATCACTGTGGTGCAATTGCTTAGCAGCTGCACATATATCGTAAGTGAAACATATAGCATTATCTTCTCCTTTGAAAGTTGGCTCGTTCTGATCAATAAGGTATCACAGATATGATGCACTGAAAAAGTTTCTCCGGAGGAGACAGTATCATAAGGTGCTAGATTCTTTTAAGATCTCACCCCTTTTCTTCACGACTCCCTATGAAGACAAACTGAAGGCAAATACTGACTCTACAGGAAATACAGACACACAGTGAACTGGCTGGATGGCAGAGCCCAGAGGGTGGTGATCAGCAGTGCAGAGTCGAGCTGGAGGCCTGTGGTTAGCGGTGTCTCCCAGGGGTCAGTCCTCAGCCCAGTCCTGTTCAATTTATTCATCAATGACCTGGATGAAGGGATGGAGGGCTCCCTCAGCAAGTTTGCTGATGAT
>JAYECN010710603.1:0-47800 GCA_035222435.1 Microcambeva ribeirae
AAGGGAAGGGAAGGGAAGGGAAGGGAAGGGAAGGGAAGCGAAGGGAAGGAAGGAGAAGGAAAGGGAAGGGAAAGAAACGAGAGGAGAGAAGAAAAGAAGAAAAAAGTCATTAGTTACTGTGGTATTACTGAGAAGATGAATATTGCCAAATTTGGTTTTGAATAGATTTAATAAAGTGCTTCCAGACCCTAGATGTTTACATTTTGCTGAAATCTGGAAAAATGCATGTGGGCAGGATCTTGCCCCATATTCCCTGAATTTTTGTTTATCAAGTTCTAATCAAAGCCTGAGAACTAACTCAGAAAACTCTTGTTCTGATTATACAGAGATAGTTGAGTGTTTTGGGATTTGGGTAGGTGACGTGGATATTGAGGATACTCAACCCTGGAATCATTGACCCCTCAAGGAAAACAATTCTTACCTAGTTTTCCTCACTGCTCCGCTTGTGGCCCAATCCTCTTCACTTTGAGATCAGTGGCAGTAGTCCCAGTGGCTCCAGCTGGGAACACAATGAAACATTTGGCTGAAACCACATAAATACTGTTCAAGCCTAAAATTTCTATAAATCACACTGCTCTTTTTTGGGGCAAGCACATAGCTGGCTGGATTTTATATCATCAGAGAAATGATGGTACAGTATCTTATAGCAGCTTCAAACATAGTGAGGGGCATCTCATATATTGAGGAATGGTACACACTAACTAATTAAACCAGCAATTAGCCAGCTAAGTCTCCTGGCCGTAAATGTTAGTTCTTTTTTTTTTTTTTTTTTTTCCTGCAGACACTATGCTATTTTAGGCTGGAAACTGAAAAATTAATCCTGAGAGATGTAACTCATCTGCTTTAATGTATACTGTTTTTAATGGAATTGTGCAGAATGATTAGTGGGGGACAAATGTCAGAATAGCAGACAGAGACTGACTCACCAGGCACAGGATTTAAAATTAAGGTCAGGCATTGGAAACACAGTCGTGCTCAGTCTTTATTGCCTTGCGCCTTGTTCAGTGATTTACATTGGAGCAAAATGGGTAGAGTGGAGGTAACATGCTACTTTTCCAAATTTGATGGGGTTTTATATATTCCTTTCACAGTTGTTGGTGATAACACAGGACACAAAGCAGTTAAAAAAAATCTGAACAAAATAAACAAGTGCAGAATGTACCTTGCTATTACAAACAATTGCAAGGGGGGAGATTTTAAGCTTTTCTTTAAGCTGGATCAAAATTATGAAATGTTAAATAATAAATGTTAAATGTTATGCTCTGTATGCTAAACAGAGCATAGCAAGAGCATGCACAATGCATGTTTTCCCTTCCTATTCATTCCACATTTCTCCCCTTTTCATAATGCATTTGCATATGCCAACTGGTTTTTAAAAAAAAAAACTTTAATGCTGATATTTTTTATGTGACAAACAGCTTTCATCCCAGAGATTTGATTGTGTGCACTGCTCTAAAGTAAATGAGCTCCAAATTACATTATTCTTGAACTAACTGCACATGGTCACTAGAAGTATCTTGGTCCTCAGCAGTGCAGGAGGACATGAAAGATGGTAAGATCAAAAGCTAACACCAGCTTTCATGCACTGCTAAGCTTACATATTCCAGACTTAGAAAATCCATTGCTCAAGAAAAAGGAAATTTAAAAACTTGGATTTTACTCATTTACCCAAAAAAGTGTATTTTTAATATAAAAATCATATGGAGTTTACAGTTTTCCCCATGTCAGCAGCTCATTTATTTTAATTCAAAATACATTTATATTTACATGAGGACTTGTGGTCTGACCTTTGTATGCAAAAACCTCATCTCCGCTTGCATGAAAATACTAAAAGACAGCTGAAATTTCCTCCCTTTTATGTAAAACTTCCCATGATAAGAGAGGTTTTTGTTTTGCTGCGGACGTTTTTGCTGAATCTATTTACTGTGCAATTTTCAGATGGCTACATCTTATTTCAAATAAAAGCTTTTCCTCCTACATCGAGCTAAGGTCTGTCAGTGAGTGAGGGCGAGATGTATGTCTTACATCTCTCTCACTCCTCTTTTCCTGCCCCTTCCACATGCTGGTTGATATTATTCATTTATCTCTTCTGCTATGCAAACTTACCCCAACCCACACATGCTGAAAGTTTTTACTGCAGTTCATGATCACGAGCTGCCTACCTGTGTTGTGGTTGTGGTGTAATCATGAATTAAAAGTCTATGATTCAAAGTTACTCATATCCTCACTGCTTTTTTTGTTGTTGTTGTTGTTCTGTCTTCAGGCCTCTCTACACTCCTGTATACCCACTTTCTACTCACTGGCCACTCTGCACCATATTGGAGGAATTTTCCTCCTGTTTTCCTCTGCATCTTCCACTAGTCAGTCTGATGCTTATCTACCTGAGTAGTGAGTGAATACCTGGAATTAAATATTTGGTGAATATAGGAAGGTCATTTGCCTAACTAACCTCGAACACTAAGAACTGCTCTGTTATTTCTGAAAAATATGCATTTCTGAAAATGAATGGGATACTCTTCTCTCTCAAAGTTTCTGTGATATGAAGGATTTGCCATTCTGCTAAGCAGTACTTGAATTACATTAATACGTGGGGGAAAAAGATACAGATATGACACTGTAAAAAGTATACATAAGGGGGGAATCAAATTCACAAAGTTAACACAAAGGTCACAAAGTTAATGCAAAGGCAGAGAAAAAGATTCTTGTTCATGGAATGACAAAATAACAAATGCTCATGGAATGGTGAAATATGGAAAGGCTTCTAGGGTGACAGTCAAGAGTTACCAGAACCCACCAGTTTATGTGAAATAAGATGACCTTGAAGATCATGAGTTAAAGCACCAGCTTGAATTTTTAACATTTTAAAGTTGTAGAAGAAAAAACAAGTAAATTCTTTGTACCTGTGATCACAATGAAGGAGTCTGAAGAGCTTCCCGTGGCAGAGCCTTCCATATAAACAGGTTGTGTCACTAGAATCTGTCCCTAGTCACGATTTTGGTAGACATTATAGAACAAATAGACAAAAGGAACAGGAACTGCCAGGTCTGACAATGTTCCCAACAGGCATTATAGGAACTCCAGAGTGAAATAACAACTCCTCACATTAGCATGCTCTCTAGAGGACCAAGCTAAAGACAAGCAAGGGAGGTACTTCACACAGTGCACAGATAACTTCTGTGAATATGTTGGGCTTGTCAAAAGTTTGTACAGGTTAAGCTTTGAACAAATTCATGGAGGGAAAACCCATAAAGTGTTTAATAGAAAGAAGTCATCGCTAGGCTCAGGAAGTGCTTGACACAAATCACTGGATTCTGGGAGAGCGATCATGAAAGATCTACTGTTGTTGTCGTGTTCCTGCACTCTTCCCTAGACATTTGCTGTTGACCACTGTTGACGTCAGGATACTACGTCAGTAAGGAAGTCCTGATTGTGTTTTCTTTATGTTCCAGCAGTTTCTACAAGCAAATGTAGCTTTGCAATTCTGGTTGTCCTGCAAGAGCTTAGCAGAAAGAGGGCACATTCCTTTTCCAGCACCCTCTGCACCACCATAGCCTGCAGCTGCAGAGGACCTGGGGTTAACAGTGATTCCCTAGGAGATTAACAAATGATGCAAATAATCCCTGTTTGTTTACTTCCTCTCAATTTCTACCAATAATGTTTAAGAAGAAACTGGAAGTGGTTGAAAATTACAAAGAACCAGAGGAGGGCAGGCAACAGATAACCCACCAAAACTCTACCTTTTACTTTATTTTTTCACATTAGTCTTAGTGTTCATTTGCACTTTGAATTTTCTTGCACCTTTTATAAGTGTATTTATGCCAGTAGACGTGTAGTAAACAAGTAAACCTTATTTACTGCTTTAAAGAAAACATTTATTTCTTACTGATAGTATCATGCATATGTTTTTATGAAGTTATATTTGCCACTTTAACAAAGTCAGATATTTGTTTAAACACTTTTTTTTTGTCCACTTAATTTTAAGGAAATGGAAAGCTACAATCAGATCAACCTGAGAAGCATGTATTAAAGGGCAGAAACAGCAGCTAGCAGTTTACATTAGCCAAGTCTACAGTACACTGTGTTCCCAAAGCAGCAGCACAGAAAGGTCCATTTAAACGGGCGTTTTACTTCGCAAATAAATTGATTCTTGCACCACTTATTCCATAAATCAATCATACACAGTACACCTCATATAGAGTAGGAGTCTCCTCATCCTTGAAGTTTAAAATAATATTTACAACGGAAGCTCAAATATTCGTCACATATTGGTAATGTCCCATAATGTTTTGCTACTCCCAAAACAAAATCTGCATTGGCAGTTGGTTGCAGTCTGCGGCATGGCTTGCCTGAGTCAGGACAGAGCTCAAAGAGATGCTGGGATGCTCCTTTTTAGCTCTTGGTAGCACGAGGATGGCATGTCAGGAGGTGGTGTGTCCTCTTCTCCTAACCACGTTAAGTGTTAGGAACGTCCATTTAACCCTGCTCCTCACAAAGGCTGAACAATGTGGCATAGTATTCCAAAAAGTGGAACAAAAACTAGGAAAATTGCAGGTGAATAAACTTAGCTTGTAAAATATCCTCCAGTATCCACTCCAGCTTGTAGAATGTTCTTTACCACTTCCCACTTCACAATGCATCAAGATATGAAAAAAATGTTTATTGAAACTACTAGAATAAAAAAAAAAAAGGCATATGCTTTTTGAAATACCCTGTCACCATAATTTTGGTTGCATACCAACTGAGCTTGAAATAATAATAAAAATTGTTTTCTTAGTTCCATTTACTTGAGTATTACTTTGAAAATGTCTTGTTAGACGCCTTTTGCATAGACATTTCTTCATAAATGTTTTTCATTTACTGACAGTGGTGAGAAACATCTGTTCATTTATAGGCAGTAAAGTATATGTCAGCTGGGGTCTCAGCCTTTTAAGTAAGAAAAGTTCTCATTTTGAACTTCTATAAACTCCCATAAACTTCCATAAATGAAGTTTATCTGGACAAACTATAAATTTGAAGACCACTTTTTCGAAGGTTGTCTCACAAAAATTGTATTTGTTTCCTAAGCTTTTGAGGCTTTTGTGACCCACTGCTGTATTTGTTTTCTGCCATTTGCCAAAATTTTGCAAAAATAGGAGTTTGGGTGAGTACAGGATTATTTGAGGCTTTAGTTGGTATGTCAATTTTCTCTTTAACTTAAAAAAAAGCCATAAGTATCAATTCTCATCTTGTTTTGCTGAATCATTATTCTGAGAAACTAGAGATGTTTGTTATAAGCTGTTAATACCTTAGTTCCAAAGTGATGAATACTGAATATTAAAAAAAGGCTTAGTCAGGTCCTGGCGTTAAGTAAAGAATAATAAGCAAAGAAAACCCTAAGGTTCTATCTAACATGACAGGAAATCTTTCTCTTTCCAAATAGCTCAAATTTCACTGCCTTAGGTCTTGGGATATCATTTCTGATCTAACATATGTCACTGCTTTGCTAGTTTTTACAGACAGATCTTAGAGTATTCCCATATTAGGATAAGAGAGGTACAGGTTTTTCTAATCACTACTTCATTAAAACTCCTAACTATAGAGAGGGGAAATTGCATTTTAGCTTGTATTATCTAGCAGAGCAAATCCTAAAGGGAGAGCTGAGGTTTTCCTTAACCTTCTTTGATTCAATTGTTTAAAAAAATACTGCAAAAACAGACAACTCTAGCTTCGAAAGTAGGAAGCAAACTACAGAACTTTAATTCTAGAGGAAAGTATAGGCTCATAGAATTTTAAAATCTAAATAGGCTTAATCAGAAAATAAGTCATGTAAGACAAAAAAAAAAAGGTAAGGATTTGTGTTTTCCTTTAAGCAAGAATATGAGTGCAGATATCAGGGAACTCGTGGTAGAAAAATCTTGATGAGTGAATTTATCAGTGCCTAATAAGGGAAAGTTCCCATTAAAGCTTTTCCCATGGTTGGAACATTTCTGTCATTTCTGTCCTTCATCGATTCTCTTCTGCGTCGTAAAGCCTGACCACGTAGTGCATTCTTCTCAGCCGTGGGGATATTGGTAGATGTTTTCCTTTTTTTCATCCAGATGCCTATTTCATGAAACTTCCATGAAGTGTTAATGTAGCAACTAAAGTTGCATGACTTTGAGTGCTTTGTATTTGAATGTAAAAGTGTATGTGTGCAGTATATGGCATTGCATAAAAAAAAATATATATATTGTAAATAAGAAAGAACCAAAAATATTTTTCTGGCTATCACCATTTCAGTGAGAGAATTGATTTATACTGTTCTTAGAACATTGAATTTAGTTATATGGTCCCAATGACAACAATAATGACTCACAACCTGTAATATCTTTGTTTCTGAGCTCAGCTGGTGGTGAATGCAGGCCCGTCCTCCTGGTTTCTCAGATGAAAGGCTGAGACACAAAGAGATAAAAGACTAGCCAAGACATTAATAAAAGTTGCAACAAAACAATAAAGTTGTTCAGTGGAATGCAGAGGACAAAGTTGTGATCCCCAAAACTCCCATTCAGCCATTAATCAGCCTTGGAGGGATGGAAACCTCTCAGACGCTGCGTCCTTGCCTCACATCCCCTTGCCACATGGCTGTTTGCTTCTGGGGATGTCCCAGGTCTCAATGCAGCTGAGCAGCATGGCTCATAGATTATCCCAGGGGCCATACCAGATTCAGAAATTTCTTTATCTGTTGCCCTCGGTTTTGGTCTAAGAGGTCTTGAAAGAACAACAAATGGATCCAATTTGGCTGTTGCTTGCTCTAAAAGCACAAGTGAAGCTCCCCCTTTTATCCAGCAGTTTAGCAGCCAGGGCACACGCTCAAGCAAATGTCGCCATTCAATTCTCCTTTCAGGAGGAACTTAGTCCACTGTCCAAGACATTTAAAGTATTTAAAGTATCAGTGGATGAGAAATAAGGAGGCAGAGTGATGTCAAATCAGTGATGAAAGCAAACCCGACTGAGGCACTCGTCTACAACGGCCATCTCTACGTGCTGCATTTTGCCTTTGCACCTTCCAGCCGGGACACGTCCCCGGGCGGGGCGGTGTCCACCTCCCCGCTGGCCACGAGTCCCCATGGAAAACTCACCTTCCCACTCTTGGTCCCTCACTGACTCTTATCCCAAGAAGCCTGACTTTCCACAAGGTCCCAGAGCTTCGCTGGTGGGATGAAGCATTCCCAGGCCCTTTCCTCTCCGATAGCTGCTAATTAGGGCACTTGGAGGGACGGGAGGGAGGTAGCAGAGGAGGGAACCAACTCCAGATGTGAGATAACAACAGTAGTAAGCATGTTACGAGTCAGCTGTGAAAGTCTGTCGTACTGTCCAACCAAATTTTAAAGAGATTTGGCACGCCGGGCTGGACAGCTCTCCAGACTATTCCTGTGTTAGGGGTGCACACTTCGGTAGCCCTGAATAAGGGCTTGGCATGAGGTAGAATTAAAAATATGTTCACTCTAGCCTATTGGCTGTTCCAAGCTGTCCTCTGCTCAGGGTGTTGCCTCTGTGGAGCCTATTTGTGCTTTCTTCTTTGCCTTTGGGAGATTTGCAGCTTATGGTAGTAACCTTGGCCCTTGGTTTGGAGGCCAGCAATGTTTGAGTTAGTCTTTGCATCAGAGTATCTCAGCCCTTCTAGGATTCTAGATCCAAAAGAAGTCTGTGCCAAAGGAGAAGAGTCATCATCTGCCTCCCAAATTCTGCATCAACATAATCCAGAGGGTTTTTGTTTGTTTGTTTTTCCTTTTCTTTGACACCTTATTCAGAAACAGATCAACTGCCTGGAACTTCAGACATCGATCCAATATTCAAGCAGAACTGGAAGTCTTCTGGCTTAGGCAATAGCACAGTTTTCTGTGGCCTTGCACATGGCTTGTTTGTCTGTTTTTTAATCAAAACAAAAACAATAGTAGCATTAGTAAAAGACTGTGTATTGTATCTAATTTTTATATTTTTGACTAGTGTTTCTGTTCTACATATAATCTTAAATGTAAATATCCACCGAGGATTTATACTGACTTTTGGTACAGTTTTGATCATAGTGCCACCCCAAAACTGGATTTCCATTGCAATTCATGCTACTACTTCTTACTGTGTTGAGTCCTGAGCAGGATTTCTGCCATAACGTAGGACTTCTCCTATACCTCTGGTGAGAAGAGTAAAGCCTACAGTGTATCTTGGAAGCTGTAATTCAGGTGGATAGTCTGGCTTGTAGAAAAGAATGAAAGCAAAATTTACTCAAACTGCATTTCCCCAAGAAGGCAATATTGGTATTTCCAAAAGAGCTGGACATTCTATCACATTCCTTTGTTATGGAAAATGTATTTTATGAACAGCTCTAATAACCACCTACCAAGTAGCTTAATAATGGGGTAGATGGTTTTAAATCAAGACAGATGTTGTTCTGATTGGATTTTGTGAAATAAATGCTGTAGTTGAATTGAAACATAGTGAAGGAATCACACTGTGAATTTTAATGATCTGTATAGGATATCAGACTCTACAATAATAATAATCTATTCTTGCTTTAAAATGTATAAATGTCTAATTTTTAGTTAGTGTTATGCTACCATTAAAATTATTAAAGTGCTCACAAAACTACAAGGAAGGAAGACAGGACAAGAAGAGCTTGTCTCCTGTGTAATCATTTAAATAAAAGTAACCTGATTTTCAAAACTCTTGGCTCTCACAAGCTCCTTTTGTATTTGTACTACTGTGTTTCATCTGCTCTGACCTTAAAACACATGGAAGCCCTAAATATTTGGGATGTGTTATTAGCGATTTGCAAACGCTGTGAAACATTTGCAGAAAGACTCGGCAGCGTTTCATAGCATGTCTTTTTGTTACAGGTACCACTGCAGCATGTGGTGGTCCCAGTGAGGATCCTCACCTTGGTCACCACGCTCTTGCACAAATCCCAACTTTTAAGAACCATGGGCCAAAAGAGGGATGGGGGTAATATTAACGCTGAGGGATGGGGGGGTTGCTGCTCTGAAGTAGCAGCCCTTGAAACAGCTGTGCTTTAAGCCTGCTCCGTGTCCTGTGCACACAGCTCCCTGTGCGAGTGGAGGACTGGCCCTTGGGTGTCCCGGCATCCCTGCCCCGGCTGCGGCACGCGCCTGCTCCTGCCGTGCCCGGCCAGGCAGGGTGGATATAACCCTACCAACCACGCTGCACGGATGAGCTAGTTACAAAGAGCAAAAACAAGCTCCCTCATTTTTCATCTCACTCTATCACTTTGGTGGCGTACCAATATTATCTAATTCTTTGGACACTCTGACCTAATATTAGCACCACACAGCTGCCTGCAACTATAGTTTTGAAACATTTTCTAATCCAAGGAGTGTAGCTGTATGGATCAGTGCCTCAAAAGCCTCTCTTGTTGCTTTAGGAATTTTTTGTTGATTCTTAAAACATAAACAAACTAAATTTGACTATCACTACAGTTTGTTCTCTGAGTCCTAAATCCAAGTTCTGCTGGATCTCCGCACACAGTAAAGATGAAAGGCACATGCTCAGCACATGTTAGAGCAAGAACATCTGAGTGTTCTGATTTTTTAAATTCATGTCTTTGAATACAAGATCTGGATGTTATCAAGCTCTGAAAAGTTGAGAAAAATCCAGTCAATTTGTGATGCTGGGAGGTATTTGCCTTCTAAAAAGCTGTTAGTTGTATGAGTAGGAGTCACTCTTGTGGTGATAGAAAATGTAGTAAATACAAAAATGTTACGAAAACAAAGTACAAAACAGCCACACTTCCAATGCTCCAAAGAAGCCTTTGCTTGAGTGGTCCAATCACCTGGCAGGTTGGTGCAAACACACAAACGCTTTGTTGTCCAAAAATTGAGTTTGTATAGCTATAACTTCAGAGGTGCCAGAAGGCAGATCTCGAAATGCCTTTTGTCTCACGTATCCATGGGATGAACGTGACAAATAGTCTCTAAAGGATTTGTAGACCTTGTTGTGTCACCAGAAGGGAAGCAGACGTGCAAATGTTTCCAGCACCTATGGGCTCGGTTCAACTTTCCCTTTCCCAAGAAAGCATAAACTTGCATAAAGACAAGGTCTTTCCCTCTCTAGTTCTCTGAGCTTGAGAAGTCCCAAAACAAACTGTCTGTGGTAGTAAAGATTTTAAGGAGAGTACAAGAGGAGAATTTGGTACAGAGAGAGCTAGAAAAGGATAAGATCATGCCCAAAGCAAAGGCCGGGATAGCAGTCCCCTTCCCCATGTCCTGCTGCTCTGCAGCCACAACGTGTCCATGCCCAAAGCCCTCAGTGAGAGAAAGGCCGAGGCCAGGCAATATTGTGCTCCTCTGCAGTATATTGGTTTGGTAATGTACATAAATGAGGTATCAGGAATGACAGACGCATGACAGTTTGCAGGGATATTCGGGACTAGATCACTTCATTTAGGCTTTTCCTGTCACATGTGCACAGTACTTGTCTTGTCTGATCGAGTAGGGCACAGTTAACTGGAAAGGCACTCGGAGATTTGAGAGAGATGGGAAGAAGGAAGAAAGGACATTCAAGTGAGCAATGAATGAGGTGATGTGTGCCAGTATGAGGAGCAAAACATCAGACATGCACGTTAGAGGGTAGAGCCCTCGCGGTGCTCATATAGTTGCATCTTGAGCGTGGAGGTACTTGGCCACAAGGCAGCCCCTGCCTTCCTGGCAGCTCCAGCCCCTGCACGCTGTCGGTGGTGCCAAAACAGGGAAGCTACTGCCCTTAGCTGCCACCCCAGCACGGGATGAGTCTCCTCAGGTGTGGTCGCGCATTAGTCCAGCAATAACGAGAGTTCAGTCATTACAATATCTTGTGAGGTCTGGGTCTCCTGGATCTCACCATAGCACCTATGCACATGACAATTACAACCTCTCTTGCTGCATTTCTTATCCTTTGAGAGCTTGACTTTATGACCATGCCATTATTTTAGCTAACTTGCGGTGTCATTTCAAGCTGTGAAAGAGGTGAAATAACGCCAGTAGATAGATATCCCACAGGTAGATATCTTGTTAACAACACTGAAGTGTTCAGTGTGGATTTCAGCATGCTCTTCACATGGATTCAAGATTTCAGATTTTGCTAATAATGCATTAGTTTTATATCACATCCCAAACATTTTTCTTCTAATGAAGACTCTTCAAAATTTTAAAATAAAATTGTTGTAAGCAAGCTCAGACACAGTCTGAAATGGAAAATACAATTCTGACTATATTAATATCTGTCAGAACAGTTATAGAGGAAAGAGTCCATTAGAGTCATTTTGTCACATCATCATGACATTGATGGGCTTTTAACAAGCAAATCAGTTCATTTACTATATATTTGCACTCTTTACTAAATAGTAATTCTAAATGGGTATCACACAGAAGATACTGGAACTGTTTCCTTTTATTGTTATAAAGCAATCTTTAGCTAATCTCTTTCTATGTACTCCTGTTTCATTTGAAATTGGCAAGTTACAGAATGAAAAAAAGAGTGAGTATCTTGTTGAGGAAGAATAAAATATGCAAAAAAATCACAGCCTAGATTTTAAGAGCCTTATGTTCATGCATAAATATGTTCTATAAATGATTAAATGTGTTCAACACTTCCTGAAGACTGCAGTAGTGAACCCAGGTTTGATGGAAACTCTAGAAAAGGGGAAAATAAGGTTTTCTCTCTTGAATCTGGAAAACTAACACTCCTGAAGCCTTCCAGAAAGCAGTCTTCTTTTTTGTTTTTTGTTTTTTTTTTGTTGTTGTTGTTCCAAGGGTCTTACACAGAAAGCTCTTCTTTGTTTTCCCTCTCTCTTGGTTAAATCTCTAGTTTATGCTTTTGGGTTTCAAGCAATAGTCATCAGATCTGTGCTGTGCCACTGAACTCAGTGAGGTTGCCAAGCACACAACATTTTTAGTCAGTAAAAATTCCATACTGAACATTTCTATCCTTTATGAGGAGACAGTAATCTTTCTAAATATATTTAAAAATTCCCAGAGAACTGTACATTAGAGATATAATTACCTAGTGAAATTTGTAGTGTTACTTAAAATTATATATGATGATCTCATTCTTTTCAAATTCTATATATTACAATTTCTTTTATAATCCTATTTAGTTCATATAACCTTGCCTTCCATTTTTATAATTAAACTCCATGCAACTTTTCCTTAACAGTTACTGTGCTAATTCCTAAAAATTACTTGTTAATTTTACTTTGAGAAAGTCAAAATGCTATTTAAGCTATACTTAAATCTACAAAACCATGGAATTAGATGTCTGACTTCAGCCTTATTCTTACTGACAAGTCATTTATTACTTATCACTGCAAGATTGCCAGTGTGGCCAATATTCTTCTAGAGTTAGCAATCCACTTTCCGCTCCCTTTCCACCTCTACATTAACCCAAAGTAGAAATTCTTGCCTGAAGGATGTTTTTGGTTATTTAAGCAGATTGAATTTGTGCAGATATATACAGAAGGAAGAAATGTGTCTGCAGCATTGCAGCAGAGCACAGATACGATAAGAAACTGCTATTTCTGAGCACCATGGAGCAGCACTTCAGCAGCCCAGCATTTCCAGGACCACTTTCAAGCACTTTCACAGCTTGTTGGAGCCCTGAGTCCTGGAAATAGTGTAACGAGGGATGGAGGAGGAGGAGAGAGTGAGCAGGGCCATATATATCTAGCGTCAGTGAGAAGTGGCCGCGTCCTGTGACAGCCAGTATCCTGCCTGCTTCTTATGTCACGTGGCAAAGAAGAACTTCATCGTTCATCTTTGGCCTGGTAATAGCAGAAAGCAAAGCTCAAGTGGTAGGCTCAAGTTTTAAGTGAACTGATGACTTTTATGAAAGAATATAAATCATTTTAAATCACTTTCTGGACTTCAGCAATGGGGCAAGCTCTTTGTACAGACACAGATGATGTGTTCTCCTGCAAGGTGGCCCTAAAAATCTGCTCACATGCTCGGTCAGATTTCAAAAGAAAGGGTATAGGAATAGACCCTTAATACACTCTGAGATAATATCAAAGACTCCACGTCATAATTTCAGGCCCTCTTAGAAATAAGAAATGTGGGGTCACTGCTTGCGAGAGATTGTTGGTTGTTGCCTTGTTAGTCAAATTCTGCATCCTGGCTGCCATTTTGTAAAGGGAAAAATAACGACATGTTCTGACTCTCTGAAATATTTATGTGGGATGTATCACAGACCTTCTGCAAAATCCCAGGCTTTATAGAATAATGATTCTATGAAGAAAATAGATGCGGCTGAACCTTACTATCTTGTGAAAAACTTTTCCTATCATAAATTCATGACCTCAAAACATTCATTTAGCAACGTTTCTGCAACATTGTCGTCATGCTTCATCTGCAGCATGAAATGTTGGAGTCCGACAGCCATTTGAAAGCTTTGTAGCTAAGGGAGAATTAAGTTCTTCTGTACTTGATATTTGTGTTGGATGATTCTTTTCCCCTTGAGTCACTTATTCGCAACAAAGTGTGCTTTTGATCCCCAAACCGCTTGTTCATGTAGAAGTTGTTATTAATGAAAATTATTACTTCTTAAATATATATGAATCACTGTAAAACATTATTAATAACGTATCTTTTACTCAGATTGGAGATAACTTTTTCAAAACACTGAGAAGAAGGGGAAGGCAGTTAGACCTACAAAATGCTGGAAGAGGCTCTATCCTTTGCTAGAGCAGTTAGGGCTTTCATCCAGGAGAAGGAAAGCACAGATCAAATTCCTCTCTCTGCTTAAGAGAGCTCCATCCACTTTCCAAGAATCTTCTTGCCCCGTTGACATTCTACCACTAAGTATTGAAAACTAATCACAAAATAATTAAGCTACTGAAGCAGGATTTGCTCATTTGAAGGAAAAAAAAAGTATTATAAAGTTATTTTATATGGAGCAGGGCAGCAACAAATAAGAAGACCATATAATATGGTGGGAAATGTGGATACCTGTTTTTTTGAGAAGATCAGACAAATCAAGATAAGGGCTCTAGCCAAAAGAGATGGCCCACTCTCTTCTTTATAAAGAATACCAAAGTCACAGACATTTCTTCATTATTTCACTGTTGAGGAAGATGATGGACATTCAAATGAAACACAGTCGAAAACGTTTAGTTTCTTTTCTTTTTTCATATTCAAGAAATAAAAATAATAAAGAAAGACTTTCTGGCAATTTATTTTATTTATATCATTAGGGTCTCCCTCAACATGCAAAGCAAGCGAAATCCAGATACAGATTAGTACTTATTCATGAAGAAGCAGCAGTAATCATACAGTAAATATACTGACCAAGGCAATAATGCACTAATGTGCATTAAAGTACAACTGGTAACCATTTATATGCATCCATAAATAGTGTTTATTATCTGTTATATACATATTACACTAGTTAGAACAAACATATTACTCTAGTTAGAACAAAGTCATCTTATCATGCTAACTGTACCAACAAATCTTTCTGACCTGTATTGCTTAGAGTTTAAATTCAGACACAATAAGCAAATAAAACAGAGAGGATAGAGAAGAAAGGCAGAGAGAAACAGCGATAAGACCACTTAGTTGCATAGACCACGTACATGCATAATTGCAGCTCTATTTATAAGCTAGAACTAAACATGAGATATTAATGAAGTTAATAATCCCTGCTGGCCAGCTGCTGAGCATAAAAAAGGAAGGATAGGATTTATCTGGAAGGGGAGTAACCCTACACCCTGCTGTGTTGCTGAGCAGCATTTTACAAATGCCATGGGTTCATTCAGTCTCCTGCCTTCTTGAGTGAGCTGTGCAAGGGCAGAAGCAGCACCTCTTATGGCTGTATAGTCTTCAGCCATCCTGTAGAAGGGATTGCTTTTAACTTCAGGGTAGAAACTACACTTTTAACACTAGTGACTTGAATGTTGCCTCTTTTTTAATGGCAGGACTTTTTGTGATTGCTGTTTTAGTAATAATAAAGTCCTTTATAATATCTGTATGTATTACACAGTAATAAACACTTGGATAATTAAAGAATTGGAAGGAGATTAAGCAATCTTGATACTTCCTCCCTTCCTCTCTGCCTCAAGAAGCTCAACCCCCATTGACCAGATGGAGGATGCTTACGGTGACCCTGGGATGTGCAGCTAACACCGGGCTGCCTGTTTCGCTTGGCGGGAGAGATGAGCGAAGGCTGTAGGGCTGGGTAGTTGTGTTGACCGAGGCCATGAAGCCACCGTGTTAGCAGGAAATATGCACAAATGTGAGCCTGACTAAACACTTTCCTGAGAGATAATTCTGTTTCCTCGTTGTAGCTGCTGTGTCTTTCTGTGTTGACACCTCTCTCCTGGAGACAGTTCTCTCCTGTCCTTGGTCTCACCAGTGCTCACAAAGCCAGGACCTTAATACCCAGATAAATGAGCTGTTGTTGACAGTAGCTGTCAATTTTAGGCTTTTCCACCCATCCTTGACTAGTTTCTTCCAGTGGTTTTGTTTTCTATGCTGTATTCCAGCATGTAGATCACATAAGCCTTCACTCAGTACTCTTTGCTGATAAGATACTAGAGCTTTGTACTCTGCTCTGGGTGGAAAGACCAGCTCAAAGCAATTGAAGTCGTTCATACGTTGTTCATATAGAGCTTATCCTGTAGCAAAGCTGTTGGTGGGTGTCATCCAAATTGCAGGTAGAATGAACATGAGAGCACCCACAACCTCCCTGCACCCTCATGAAAAGAGCCTGCACATCCTGTCTCCAAAACAGCTCAATGCAGAGATGATGTCACTGGCTCAAGAAAGTCGTAAAATACAAGCCACCGGGAACAGGCCCCAGGAAAGCACGAATATGAGCTTGTCCTCTTCTCATCCTTTTACTTGGCATCTGCTGCTGCTCAGATACCAGGCTGGACAAGCCTCTGATCTAAGCAGGGCTGCTGTTATGTTTTTATGGTCTTGTCAACCACTATCTTCATTTCCTATATGAGGCAAAGGGGAGTCATCTCAGATCAAATAACTTACCTCATCTTCCACTTTTCTCCTCTCTCCTCAACCCTCTTATCATGTACCTCCCTTTCAATTTTGAGCTTTTAGCCAATTTTGAAATTTATTTTACATCTTTATTTTCACACTGCCCAGTGCCTCTTGGGACTAGAATGAGAATAGCTGAAATACTGTGAGAAAGCCTTTCCTCAGGCTATTTGCAGCTTATCCAAAAGAACTAAAAAAAAAAATGTAAAGAGCTAGTTCTCACAAGGGTGTCCAAACCAATTTAGCAGATAAAAGGAATTTGAATAGTTTAATTCAGACTTTTCGTTGGTTCTCTGTCCCAATCTTTTTCAACAGTTTATGGTTTACTGATCACAATCTCTATTTAATGTAACTGAAGACAAAGATTTGTTTTTTGCTTAGGTTGTCTGCACAGAAGTAAATTTTACAATCCTCCTTGAACACAATCAGTTAAGAGGTTGGTGCCTAACTTCTGTACATTCATATGTACAGGATCACGACTGAGGCGCCTATATGACTAAAATAAGAGAATGCTGAATATTTGCTTCAGCTTTAGTAGAACAAAAGTATCCCCCCAAAACCAGAGGAGACACTGCAGAAAATCTCTGTGTTGTGGCTGCTCTCAACAGGCGAAAATTACTTTTGAGGCCATAAACAAAGTTACCTGGGGCGGGGAAGGAGAAGGCATGTTTTAAGCTTCTACAGAGAACTTTTTCAGACAGATGGCTGAGAGGGTGTCCAGAAGATGAGAAGAGTGCTCATTTTTTCATTTTATGCTTTTCTTGGAAGCTAAAAGGAGATCGGTACTGGAGAAGATCCAGCAAAGATAAGTGCTTTAGCTCCTTCATTTTTCTCTATCAGGAACTGTTTGATCAAATGTAATAAGAATAGATCCAAGAGGATTTTGAGACAGTTACAGTCCTCAAAGTATGACACTGGTCTCAGTAAATTCATTGGCAAAACTCCCACTGGCTTTAGCTGGATCCAGGTTTCTCTCAGAGAGTTTGGCAAGAAAGACCCATTCCCCTGAAGTGTGTTTAAAGAACAAACAAAACCTATATTACAAAATTTAGGAGCAGTGGCATGATCCTAGGGACAGTCCAACCCTACCTGTTACTCCCACCTTCAAGAAACAACTCCAAATCCATGAATCCAAGAGAATAGTGAAATTTTGGTCTTACGTTTTTCATGAAAGTTTTGAGCAGGGGGGTTGCTGACTGCTCGGTAGGACTGCAGTAGGCTTAATTGAATTAGCTTTGATATGCCACCCCCTAATGAAGACTTATTTGTCATCCTGAGAAGCACCCTGCAATGTAGTCACACCCAGCAGCTTAAATCTTCTACTTACAAGTGATCTCCAGATCAGAAGAACTGGATGGACTACTACCATCCCATCAGTATGGGGGCAGCCTATAGCTCTACAACTCAGCAGCCATCATCATTGTCAGGAAGTTGCTGGATTTTAGGCTGGATTTTGAGGATTTCAGGATGAATTAGAAGATATCAGTTGGAAGCAATACTTTATTTCCTACGAACAAAACAACCTGAACCAAACCTTCTCCTTCCAAGTTATAACTCAGAACTTATCTCTGTACAACCATTGCTATAGCCATCAACTAGCCAGTCATACGCAGAAAGACAAGCACAAATGGATTAGCACTGTTTTTACAGAGGCGGATTTGGGGATCTGCCCTCCTCATATGTCCCCTGTGTGGATAACACTTCTCTCTTTAAGGTCTAGTAAGCTTCAGTTACCCAGACTCCTCAAGCTGACCCTTTGCATAGTAGCATGAAAATGTTGATCAGAAATACATCTGGCAAGGGAGTCTGGCAATGAAAGGATTACATCTGCTGAATAAAAGTTAAGTCTGCTTTTGCAATGATCTCCCATTGCAGTTACAGCTAGAACAGGGTGAGGTGCTACTACAGGATTGCTTTTCTCTTATATTGATATGAGGGGATGATTCTTAACAAAGACCAATTGTTAGTGACGATTATATTCTGTTTTAAAGCACTAGATAGCCAATATAGTAACAGTTATAGCATATCCCTCTAGGATTGAGACTAGAATTTCTGAAAGGAGCCAAAAAGGGATAGATGGACAGCCTCTATGGGAATTCATTGAGAATTAACAGCAGATTCCCTTAGGGGTTTTTTTTTAAAAAAAAAAAAAAAAAAAAAAAAAACTTTTTGCTTTTTTAAAAAATTCTCCTTCCAAGTCATTAAGAATTGCCCTGGAGAGACAAGGGCAGTTTGTTCAGAATACAAACAAGATTTTCCAGACAAGGAGGATTTGGGTCCATTAGTGAAGAAGGAAAGGAAGCTAGAGGTCATTGCAAAGTGGGGAGCAAATTGAAGGTCAATATGGGTGAAGCCAAGTCAGCTATAAAAAAAAGTAAAAAATATCAAGTCATGGAAAGCTCAGTGGCATATACATGAGGAGACCAAGACGTCTTTCATGCCTCTCTCACTCTTGCACTGATCCTAGAAGAAATTCTCATCTGAACAGTATAAATGCCTGTCTTGCTCCATTTATAGTACTTTCAGTCAAAACCAGATGGGATAAGGGGGAGTCATGTAAGGAAAGTAGTTTGCTTATGAGATTTTTTTTTTTTTTCACATTCATATATAACCTATATACATATGTCTACACACTCACATGCACATATCCACACCTGACAAATGTTGGCATTGTGATACTTTCACACAGCTTTTCTTGCTAGTAGATTGTTGTGCTCAGAAGAAAAAGTCCTAATTAAAGTACACTGGAATCAGTGGAGAGATGCCCATTGACTTCACTGAGATTTGGCTCAGGTCCCAACTCTCTGTCCATTTATGAGTTGGAAAATAGACTGCAATTTCTCAGTTGTATCTCCTGGGCTAACTGTACCTGGAACTAAGTGTACAGGAAAACCCCACATTGTCAAGGCTGTACCTTACAAATTAATTTTTTTGATCGTATCTGATCACACATCATTTCATTCTTCAAAATCAGGCAAACAAATGATGTTTCTAGGCATCTAGTCACTGAGTTTCCTGTCCTTACGAGGTCTGACAGCCTTCAGAGATGCTATCTCTAAGAAATATCCTTCATTATCATCATGCCAGAAGTTATCAGTTTGGTCTTTTGCAAGAGTGGAAAGTAATTTTCCTTGGAAATACTTGGGCGAGGGCAGGGACCGAGGGAACAAATATGTATTATACAGAACTTTTTCAGATTCTCTTCTACACAGCAGAGATTCTTCACTCCTCCAGTAACCTCAAATAAAAAGAAATGTCTATGATTTGGATCTGGGATTAATACTTAAATTTCTTTTTAAAATCTAGTTTTATCAAAGTAGTTTTGCAAAAGGTTAAAATAAATGACCAGCAGAAACTTTTGCACAGAGAAGGAAGCATTAAGAGTGATTAATCTGATGCTTGTGCTGATTCTGATGCTTGTGAATTAATTAACAATCATCACACCTTCTTATTTCTAGGCTTAATTTAATTCTAGTACTCCAGTGAGATTTAGAACTGGCAAACGGGATCTTGGGTTTTTTGCTTTTTTTTTTTTTTCACTTTCAATCAAGACTTTAAAATATTATTTCAAGCTCAGAGTACTCATGTGTGAGAAAAATAGGCTAGGTCCTGTCTTTCATCTACCAAGAGGTCTGCATCATTTGGAGGCTGTGAGAAATACTCAGATTTCACCGATTTCAGAGTGAAACAGGTTCAAGAGGTCCTGACAGGGGATGAAGGTAGTTTTAAGGTGGATGACAGCACTCCAGCACTCCAGAGCTTCTGCTCCCGACAAATGCCTTCTCAGTCTATTGTTTTATGCAGTGATGCATTACTGAAGTGGCATAATTACGTGGGTGACAGCAGATTTATGATATCCTTACTTATTCATTTCTTTAAGTGCTTGAGGGTAGGCACTAATGTGACAGATGTGCACAACTGTCAAGGCACCAGCTAAACCAGGGTGTTTCCCTTTTGGAATAAAATCCAGATATAGATAGCCCTCTTTTTTTCCAGCTTAACTTTCAGTCAGAGACTTACAAGAGGGTTTATTTAATTTTCTTATCTCTTTGTTATGCTTTGATGACAACCTAATTATTTTAGAAAACTAATAGTTCTTCTGCTTCCATGTTGAACGTGAGAGTATTATTCACTAACGAGAATTATTGTAGCGAGAGAATTGCAAATGACGTCAACAGCATTTGTGTGACTACACATACCATAAAAGAAATCAAAATATTGTACAATGACTGGAAAACAATCTGAGAAAAAACTGTGTAAATACAGAATCACAGAATCACCACTGTAAGTAAGGAACAAGCTGACTAACACGTCCATTTAACTCAAGAATCTCAGTGCATACAAATAGTGTTCTTGCCTACTGACTTTTGTTTAGCCTGAAAATATAGTAAATGAACTAACTGCCATGCTATTTTTGTCCATATGTAGTGATTTGTATTTAAATTAGTAGCACAGCAGCTTGCCTGCTGTATATTTTTAGGCTGTTTTCAATGCTAATAGAGTTATTCTCTCCAGTGATATATTTGTTGTAGAGTGATTTATCAATTGAAATTAGTTTAAACTGCAATCAAGCCTGACATTGCCAGTGTCTGAAGGTTCCAGGATACCGTTCACACCTGGAGTCTCTACATGCATACAACTAGAAGGCTGGGAAGGAAATTCATCGTTAATTCCAGAACTTGAAAAAAAAAGTGGAATCTAACATCCGTGCACTTCATTGTGCACAGGAGCTTGTTTTGACATTTTGGCCTAAGGAAAAGGACACCTGAGATTTTCCTCTAACGCTACCACTGCCTTCCTGGTGTGAGGAGCACCCGTTTTGTGAAGCATCAAGAGGACATGGCAGTGCTCTAGGGGACTTCCGACCGACAGGAATGGCAGGCTCAGAAGCAGCCTGTGGCCTGAAAGACAGGGGAGAAGACAGTGGGATCACTTTGAGACAAAGGAATTACTTAAAATACAAGGACAGGAATGAAACAATATTTTTCCAGTCATGTATCTGACCTTATAATATCTTACAATCCACAAAGTAGCAGTGTTCATTGTAGACTCCTATTCAGTAATAGAATTAATTTGGATATGTGAGGAATGACCTCTCCAAAGTCCCAATATATGAACCAAAATAAATTTCACTGAGAACTTCTGTGCAACATGTAGACAGTAACTGTCTAGAAACTTATATAGTCTTCTGTATAATAAACAAATTTTTGTAGCCATTAACACACTGATATTCATGGTAATGTGAAGCAGTATGAGTGCTGGTAAGAGTAATGAGAACCAGGTGGAAATCCACAGAGGATCAGCTCCTCCTGGGCTAACTCAGGAAAACACTGCATAATTGTCCATTAATCAAACTCCGTTCACCATTTGCGCTAATCATTCATGTGATTGACAAGATGATGTCTTGTCAAGCTTATTTTATGATGTCTAGAAGCTTATTTTAGCAGATACCTTTTAGCGTTCATTATATTTGAGGCAGCATCAGGGACCTTTTTTTCCACAGGCTTTTTTGGTAGGTTTTCTTCCTGAGCTGCTGTTCATTCTTGGTCTGTGTCTGAAGAAGATTTATTTTGATAGACTCTGAAGTTGCTTATGAATTTGATAAGATGATTTTCCCTGTAAGCAAATGATATTTCACTCTAAAACAACTTGAGATTTATGTTTGCTATATAATTTTTCTTTTATTAAACTGTCAGTGATGACTACACTCTCACTGTCTGCAAAACTGTTGAATAATGAATGCCAGAAGCGGCTGGTGCATTCATGCTGCAGTGAACATGATGATTCTTGGCTGCGTGCGTGCAGACTGGTTTTGCACAATTCTGAAAATTTAGAGCCATGTACCTGATGCTGCGCTTTTGTGTCATGGATCAGAGTGAGGGGGAAAAAATCATCTCCAGCCTAAACACAGAGCTTGCCAACAGTGACTGTGACAACTCACTGTAGCTCTAACTTCAGCAATTCTAAGAAACTGAGGAAGATGAATGGAAAATTTTGTATGTATTCATTCTTATTGAGAAAGAGTCATGTCCCTTGACAGAGCAGAGGGTCAGACCATGCAAACCACTTGTCAGTGGGTTTCCCTTTGCAGGTTATTCCTGTTCTCCTCATTTAGTTGCTAATAACACACAGGAAACATTGGGACAATCATTTTCCTTTAATATTTCCTCTTATCCCTTGATAAGTTTAATAGTCACAAAAGATGGGGAGGGAATGTGTTTTTTGTCTTTGTTTTTCTCTGTAAAAATAAACATGTGACTTTTAAGTCACACTGAAAAAAAGTAATTAGAATTGTGAAAGGTAGTTAGAACCTTCTTTTCTTCAAAGGAAGGTTGCAAATTCTAAAACCCGAGTATACAGCAGTGTCTCCACATAGACTTGAGTAAAGCACTCGGAGGCAGGCTGGGTTTCACATGTAACCACTGCCAGGATATGGTGGACTCTAGGTTTTGTTTATCTGTGTATTAAGCATATGACTGCAATATGATTTCTATTTTAATTGATTCTTAAATGTTGCCCTCTACAGTGTCTCACCTGTAACAAGCTTTCCCTAGATAACCATTCTGCTGCTACTGGCAGGCCGGCCCTCTTCACCCTTCCAGCAACAGCCTCCTGATAATTACATTCCACTTATTGTCTAGAATCACAGTTTTACTTGCTAAACAAAGAGATATGCCCTGCATTACAGAACTTCTATTTTTGTTTGTTTTGTTCCCACTGATATTTGTTTGAATTCACCAGTCTTAGATGGTGAGGTGTCTCTTTCCCATAGGTGACGGTAGAGGTGCTTTGACGTGAGGTCTGCCTTTTAAATGACTGTAAATGGCAGGTGAATTCTACATGGTTTATTTGCAAAATACTGCATGCAGTCTAGATAATGTTTTGACCAGTATCAAAAGCACATATATCTGGTTACAAATAATTAACTTATATTTTCTGAGAGGAACTCTTGGACCTGAGGACTCAGATAATTCTCCTCGCAAAAATATTTTAATATAATGAAAAATTAGTTATGTCCAGGACTAATGAAAATAATGGTTTCATGCTGTAACTTTAACATAGTTCTATAAGTATATATTAAGAAAGTAAAAATATATGCAGTTTCATGCAAATTTTAAGAAGTTCAGCATCATGCTATCTAGGTTTTGGTTCTGACATAAATTGTGATAAATTCCCATTCACAGGGCAGTCAGAGATTTTTTATTTTATTTTATTTTTAATATGAATATGCCAGTTCAAAAATCTACTTATTTTGTTTATCAACTGCATTTTTATCTACTGAATTTTATATTGCCCTGGATGTGGGACACAGCAACAAGGAACAAACATAAAAATAAATGAAGTATAACTCTAGTCCAGACTATAGACAGTGGAAAACATCCTAGGTTAAGTATTTTTGGCCTTCTATATGGCCAGAACTGGTTAAATTTTTTTTTAGAGATTTTCTAACAACACCAAAATCTTTTGCGGTGATAATGTTAATTATCATTAAATGTTAAATAATGTTAATTTGAGCTCGCTGTCTAAACAGGCCTCCGAGCTGACGTTCTGGGACCTCACACCAGCTACACAAGCCGAGAGAGGATGTTTGCATTTTTTCCTCCCACTGCATTTAGGGCAGGAAATTTGTTATCTGCAAAAGGAAGAGAAGCATGGGGACTATAGTCACATGCCCCAACATGGTATTAACGCAAATTACTCTGTTGCTCAGGCCTCAAACCACAGTTATGCTACTACTCAATGCTCTGCATAAGGCTAGAGGAAGAAGCAGCCTAAATACTGCTAGCATATGTTTCTGGACTTTCTGATTACATGAGAATTTCAGTGATTAAAGCAAATCCCCAAACACTGATTTTTAATTTTTGCCTCTGCTTTGTGAGCATGAAGACTCTTGTGCAGCTACATTCCCCTTGGGCTGCATTTCCCAATATATCAGGCTCTGTGCCCTGGGACTCACAAAATCTCTGACCTGGCAGCAGTGATGTAACACAGAGCTTTGCTCCTAGTAGGGAACACTACAGTGGATTTTCATTACTTTTCAAGAGGATGTTAAAACAGTTGGCAATTGTTGTTGGAGATGCAGGGGAACCCTTGCCAATTCTCATTTTGCTGTTCTACAAATCCGTTAGTGGTTCATAGTAAATCTGGCAATATTCAGATCTCAGTATGCACCAACATTTGACAGCAAGGGGATGAAGCAAGATCTTTTATTACCAAGACTGCATTAACTAAGCAGACTATGAGATACCTGGCCAGAAAGCAGGAAAAATAAGCAAAACAGGTAGCCAAAACATGGGCTGGATTTTACTGTGAATTGCCCTCATGCAAACCAAATAGAAGGTGTACAGAGTGTTCTCCCCTCACAGAGAATGAATGTTGAGTGCTATGTTTTGAGATGCATAACTAGAATTTGACTTGAATAATATTTATAAAGACACTGCAAAATCTGGCACATTAATTGAAACATAGAAAATCAGACAGATTTTTTTGCATGCATAGTAGATTGAAAAACTCCTAAAGCCTTTTGATTTTGCCTACTGCCCAGACTGTCAACAGACCTACGATGGCATCACTAGCATTTTAGGATGTGTGAATTTATTTTTTCTTCTCAACACTCTTCATAACACTCTTTGAGCAAAACATACGCAAGCACCCAGTACATGCATTAAGTCTCAGCTATCTTTCGTATTGCCTCTCAAGAAAGTAAGCAAGCTCTCAGCCTGTAGCTGCCTACTACTAACTTCAGTTTGTTTAGTTTTTTTTTGGTACTCATTCATTCAATTCATCATGACAAATGCCCCATGCTGGCTCCAGATCTGGCACTTCTGAAAATATTTACTTTCCCATTTCATTTCCATCTATTATTGTCAAAGTCGTATTACACACAGGAGATGACCTAGCCTTCCCATTGAAATACAAGATTGATATCAAAATACGTTTAAAGCGTATCTATTCAGCAACATAGAAAGCAGATACATGCTGATTTTTTGTTCTGAACATAGATGCTTGGCTAGACTACACCATATACTTAAGTCCATGAGAATGCTGCACAAGAAAATCCTGAATGCCCTCAAAGGCCAAGAGATTAATGAGCTCCTACCTGCTTCAGTTTCTGTGGTGCATGACTTCACCATTTCCCTGCATTAATTAAGTGGTTCAGAATATCTTCAGGCTTCCTTTGGCTATATGCACTATAGTCAAAAGATAAAAAGTTATTAAAATAAAATACAGGACCCTTTTTTGTTGTTGTTTGATTTCGATTTTGGCTTTTTTGAAGGTTGGGAAGGGAAAGACTGGAAGCCCATTGTATTCATTTTTATAGCAAAATCTTTTTAGAGGTATTTTATGAACAAACGAAGCTGCAAATGATGTTTATTAGATATGGTGCAAAGATAAGTACTAACATAATGAAAACTAAACACAAATTTATTTCTGATAGTCTCCGAACCTTCAGTTTCTGAGCATATAATAAAGTCTTGTATGTATTCTAGTATTGCTCAATTTCATTTTAAAAATGAAATATAGGACCTTACTCAGATTTTAATTCCCAGATACAGATTTACTTGCAGTCAAGTGAAAACAGTAATACCAGATTTATTCTGGAACTGAAAGCAAGATCAAGACATGCCCTTAAAAGTAATTTATTAGAAATGAGCTATGTCCTTTCTCCTTTATATGGCCTATAATACCCAAGTTTAGAGGAGGAATGTTACCCTTCTCATTCAAATCTATTAAAGCATGAACAAACAGAAGGAACGGGTTGCAGCCGAGGAGCTGGCTTCATCTGCGAGAATTGTATCTTTCCCAACATATACATGTTAAAGTCACAGTTCTTTTTACAGTCCTGGTAGCCCAACAATGCTTCTCTAACATTTGTTGTTGTTGTTGCTTTATTTTTTTTTTTTTTTTACTGGCTGAACTTTGCTCCATTTCTGCTTTTCAGTTCCTTCTCCCTCACCTAACTTTAAGGAAACCTAATGCAAAAGAAGATAGAAATAAGAGAATTCCCTCAACTATCAAGTAGTATCTGTGTTAAAAGAATCAAGAAAAACTGTCAGGAGAAAAGAAAAATATTTCGAGAATGGCCTTTATGATGACCTCAGTCATAATATCAACACAATATCAGGAATGGAAAAATTATTTTTCACTCAAATAAATAAATAACACATCTTTCCAGATGGGAAAAAAAAAAAAAAAGAAGAATGAACAAATAATACTTTCATATTCAAAACATATGCCATAAAGTGAAAAAGAAGATTGTACAAATATGCATCCTGACAGATTTATTGTCTAAAAACACAGGGAAGTTCCATGTTTTTCAAGGTTAGTCACATTCAGAAGGGATTCAGTCCTGGAGGAGGGTATATATTTGTGGCTATTCCACTGAGCCTTCCAGTACTAAGTGAAACACGAGCATACTTTATTAGCCGGGCAAGAACTGATGCATTTAAGGCTGGCAGCACTAATACTAAGACAAGATATCCCAAGAAGGAAAGTGGGAACAAGCTCTACTGCTGGGCAGTACTGGGAATACTCAAGTGTTTCAGCCTTAATTTTGGCCCAGGGCTAATACTCTTCAGAGCAATTTTAGAATAGGCAATGGTATTGCCTTGGATTTACTCCAACATAATTAAAAACAGATTTTGGCTCATCTTACTCTGTAGGAAAAACTATACAACTTTTTAGTCTCGTCTTATAGCAGCACATTGTTAGAGAGGGATGGGACTTCCTGAAGCTCCTCTACTACCTGGCTAGACATATGTTTCCTGCAGTCTGGAAGTCATTTAGGAGGGCATATTCCAGCAGGTTTTTAGTGTGGCTGGCCGATACTGAACAACGCCAGGCCCCGGGCTCATCAGCACTGCGTGTATAGGCACACTTTCAGTGCACAGTACCAGCTGAAGCTTCACTTTGACATTTCATTTTCATTAAAGATTAAGGGACTTGCACTCACACCTGGCCCTTGCGGCTGGAGGAAGCTACTCGTCCTGTAGGTTATGTAGGTGCATTGCAGGTGCGATGCAAACTCTGCAGGGAACTGGAGACATTCCTGGGCTGATGCCCCTCTACCAGCTCCACATTTCTGGGATGCTCAGGGATGATGCCCAGCATCCATCCTTCCACTGTCTCCCAAACAAAATCCATGCTTAAGGCTGCGTGCAAGTGCTTGCAGGGAGAAGCAGTTCTTCGTTTCCAAGGAGAGCTCCTCCGAACAATAACCTCACCCTAATGACTTCCAAGACTTCGCAGCACATATTTTTCTCCGTAGAAGAAATGAAGATCTTGCCATAGGCATTGTGCAGTGCCACTTAACACCATCATTCATCTAGCAGTACAATTTCCCAAGCTCCAAAATCAAGATAGGGAGTGTAAAAAGGATCCAATTCAAAAGACGTATAAAGGAAGTGGAAATGCAAGTATGTGTGATTCATCCCGTCGGCTCTATTAATGTCAGTTCAAAATACCCAGCATCAATATTTCTCTTACAAAAGTGAAAGAAAGCTGCATTCATGAAGCACAGTGGTAACTCTGGAGTTATAATGAAGGATTTTTGGAGAGGTTAAAAACTCCTTTGAAAAATTAATTTTCCCCAAAACTCAAAAGCCAACAGTAACAGAGCAGGGAAATGAGTGCCATAACAGACTGAATCTGTATTCTGCCCATGCAATCAAGTGAGAGCTGATAAAGAAACAAACTGTCCCAGTCCCCTTTCTCCATCACCTGCATGCTCTATAAGCTGCCCCTCAGCATTGCTGAGCAACACGCTACTTCCACTGTCCCTTTTCCGTACTCTCCTCCCATCACTTCTTTCTTACAATGCTGAAAATTTCTATTATTTGGCTGGTCTGTTAGTTGATTCTCATAGAAGAGATGCATCATTAGCAAAATAAGCAAGTAATGCTCTTCTGTCAGACCACTCTGCTTTTTATCTGTCACACTTCATCTTAGCAACCTACAAACTCAGTGTCAGCCACACTGAGAGACTCTGACTATCAGCAATAGTCTGAACAAAAGTATCATAAAAACATAAAAATAGTGACTTTTATAAAAACTGACATATACAGTATCCTGAGATTACAAAGGAAACTATCAAATATCTTCTTAAAATCCATAGGGCTTGTTTTAAGTATTTGTTGCTGGTTGGTGCATCTTTGATTAGCCCTCCCTGGTTAAAAACACGTTGAAATCTCCTGTGCTCTTGCTAAGATCTATCTTTAGTCCCTTAGGCATGATTTTGCAGCGTGCTTGGCTTACTATTTCTTTTTTCCCAGTTTGCCCTTCAGAAACTGTTTAACTCTTAAATCTTAGAATATTATAGATGAGTGTAGCAAAAGATGTGATTAACTACCACCGCGTTCCATGGTTGCATCTATTCCTTTACTAGTATTATTCACCTAACTCTTCCTGGACCTTTTTTGTACTGCTTTTGATGAGTTGATTTTTATTGATTTTGCTTCACATAGAACAGTTGCTAGTTTTTGCAGGGTTGAAAATATTTTTGAGAAGGGAATATTTGTTTTGGCTGGTTTCCTCTTGTTCACAAAGATCTGTATTATTTCACTTACCCAAGCTTGAGGATTGCTTCTCCAAAAACTAACTATATTTTCCCAGAATTTATGATAAGGTCTTGCAGAAAGGACTAAAACATGTCTGTGCTGATGTGCAGTGATCAATTGAGCCTCACTGCATGTGAAATTTAATCTTCAGTTCAGTTTGAAAATGCTGAAATAAATGGCATTTCTCCTAGTCTGGCTTCATCAATTCTCTTTCACTTTTCATAGTTGTGTTTTCTCCTGTTTCAGCTGTTCATTAATAGTTTGTTATCTTTGGTCCTGAGGATCTGTATTGTGGCACATCTGGATATTCATGTAATTTTTTTTTTTCCGATACTTATATGGTACCTGAGAGTTCTACTAGGAGAAATCCAAATTATTTCATGGATATCTTTGTGAGAAAATAAATATAAATCTCGAGCCCCAGTGCCAGAAACAACCCAGACATCTATGTATCATTCTGGTTTGGAAATTCAAGCTATATTTATACATTTATTTCAAGCAGGTTTTTTTTGAGCTGTTTTCCAGCCTTATTAATTTATTTGCTGTAGGATCACCGTAATAAGGCAACATTTATGGGAAACCAGGAAAAAATCTTCTCTACATTATTTTTGTTTGTTTCAGCTTTGATTTTTGCTTCTTTCTGATAGTTTTTTGTGTGTTTTTTTTTCCCTTTTTCATTTTATTTTTTTTTTTTTTTTTTAAAATTTATAAAGTGAAAAAAAAAAGAAAAAAAATAAAGCTTCCTACAGCTAGACTTAGATGCTATTACGGGAATGGAATGAAATACAGTCAGTCAGTAAATATTCCTTTAAATTAATAATTCTCACACAAATTCTTTCATAGCTTGTGTTTGTTTATCCATAACGTTTTTAACATAGTCAGAACGTGGAAAAAGAAAATTTTGGTAGGCTGACGGTCCCTCTGCTCTGTGCTGCCAGTGGGCGACATGCCAGGTGGAGCGGCCGACGGGGTTTTGTTTCCAGCGGGGCCTCATTGCAGATTCGCACTTATCAAGTAGCGCTAAAACCTTAAGAAAACTTTAACTTAATTTAAAAGTTAATAGTTATTCCTATTCAATAGGCGCTGCCAATTCTGTAACTAAAATGTAATCTTTGGTTTGAATTTAAAGGTAGATCTTATTTCCCTACTAGCTAGGGAAACCTCTTAAGAACTTAGGAAGGGACAACAGACGTGCCATAACCATTCCCATAACCATATTATTTTCAAATATTTTATGAATTTTTGTTCAATATTATGTTCTTCATATGAACTAGGGTTTAGCAGTACCTAGTTTTGCTTCTCTCACCTGTAATGATCAGTTTATATTCCATCTACCACAGTCCATAACAAGAATATAGCACCATGTATTGAACAGAGATAAACCAGTGCCTGTGATACTGGAGCAAGCTATTTTAGATACAGTTATGTTCCCCTTACTGTAAGAGTAAGAGTATTATTTCAAGTTAAAAAATTTCAGAGGAGTCCTCTCAAAATTCTAGATGCTTTCAAACAGTTCATACAGACTCCTAATCCATGAAAGGCCTTTTGGACCATTAATTAACCACGCTGGCTTTTGCCCTTCACATTTTTCTTCAAGATAATCCACAGAAACAGGCAAATAAATTATGCATTAAAATTTATGAGTACATTTTTTTTCCTTCCCTCTAACTAATGTGTGTGATTTTCCCTGGAGAAATTCTCTCCTGAATAAGAAATTAAAGCTTTTAAGCAGAGAATAGTTCTACTGTCTGGAAGAAAAACAAAAACATTTCCATAATCAGATTATTTGCAAATATTTTTAATTTTTTTAAATATGATATTGTTCATGTGAGGAAGAGGGTAGAAGCACATATAAATGTAGTTTAAAACTAGTCTCCTGAATGCTGTAGCAGTATAATATAGTACCAAAAACATTTCACAGATTAAGTATTCTTTTCTGCCAGGGAGGACCATTTGTTATGTTTTATTTTTCTTTAGTTGAAGTTCATTGAGAAGCTCCAAAAGGAATAAAGCCTGTAAGGCAGCAGACCTTTCAGTTTGTTTAATCCTTCAGCATCAGAAACCAACATTTTCAGAGCCTATGCGGCTTTGGTTTCCACTCTAGACAGTGAACGTAATGAACTACGTTTGAAGTTTATCCAGACATGATGTATAAAAGGAATGGACAAGAAAGGCAAATGCACAACAAGAGAAGTCTTGTCATCATTCTGATGAAAAAAATTCATCATTTTCTGATGAAAATTTTCATCAATTTATAAGAAATCTTATAAACTCAAGCAAAAAAATCTTATAAACTCAAGCAAAACTCAAGTCTGGGTAGTTATCTTTTTGATCAAGAGTAATACTTTACTTTGAGGTCAAAATGGGCCTTTTGCAAATCACACAGATGAAGTTGGTGGAGTTGCAACCCCCTCCTTGCTTGATAAACTGCAATAGTATTGCTTTTGGAGGTTCCTACAGCCTCCTTACAGACATCATTTTTACATCATAATGCTATTCAGAATATACATTATTTATGAAAGAAATATTTTATCTTGGCTTCCAGGAATCCATCCTGTGCACAATTAACTGCTAGACTATAAATACACATTTTTGTAAGTGAAGGAAAGCATAAACATTTTCTGCCAGGGCTGATTTTGAAAAGACAGCAATTTCTTGGAGTCATTTCCAGATGGAGCCTCGAATGGCTCTATGCTGAGCCAAATCACTTTTCCTCATCAAACATTTCAGCCATGGTTTTAGCACAAGGTATATAAGAATGGTTATGCGAACTGTACACAGTGGGAGCTGTTACATTGCTAAAGTCCCCTTCCAGTTCTAGCAAACTGAGAAGGGAAGGCCAGGCCAGGGCCCATGAAATTCCATGACCAATCCAGCATTTTAAATGGGTAAATTTAGGCTCCCAGCAGTAAGAGGCCTAACAAAATACGTAACAGTGGACTGACATTCTCTTTGCAATTGACAAATTCAAAATAATTCTACCATTCTGTTGGCTAGTTCTTCTAAATGGCAGTACAAAGGGGACTAAATTTTACCTGAATTATCTGAAGAACAGCTTCACTGAGATTAGCTGGGTATTATTCATAGAAGAAATACAGTAAAAAAAAAAAAAAAAAAGAAAAAAGAAATCTCTGTTAGCAATTACAAAATAGGTTTTAAGTTAGACCTAGAATAAACTGTTGAATGCTTTTATTTTATATGAACAAAATCAGCAAAACTCCCTTTCCTGGGTTACATAAAAATAGTGTGTAAAAAAATATTATAAGTAATTAGAAAGTTTGTATTTTCTCTTTCTGAGTTATCTTCAAGACAGCTAAACTGAGAGACTTGACTTTTCCAAATTTAGAGAGACTATTATATAAGAATAGCTAATCAGAGGAATAATATAGATGTTTACCTAGTGGCCACAAAATGAAGCAAAATTTCGAAGGGAAATGAAGCCCTTTCCATTCAGCTACAGAATTCAGCATGTGACTCCCCCTTTGGTCCTGGCTACTCAGCTCCAAAATTTCAGTTTGAGGCAAATCTGATTTGACTGTGTAAAGAAAAGGTTTACTGTGTCCTATAATGTTCAAAACATGCTGTTCCCCAGAAATTATTACTAGGACAGTAAAGCTCATTCTCTGGGCACGTTGAAAAGCTATAGAGGATGCAAAAGTCTGTCTTCACTTAGTTATTGAGCTTTCATCCAGAAAGAGATTTAATGGACCCAGGAGACATGGCCTCATATATATTTGTAGGGGAAATAATTTTCAGGAAAAAGAGTTTTTGTTTTTGATGTAGCTCAGGGGCTCTTTTGGGCAGTCTGGGAATAGGAGGGGCTTGCACATCAAAACATCAAAACAAAAAGAAAAAGGAATGGATAGTCAAAGAGCTGACTGAATTACGAAGCTGAGCTACATTTTCCATTTGATTGGAGATGGGCACATTTGTATGTCAAAAAGCAAACAAACAAACAAAAAAAAACAAAACCCAAAAGCCTGATGTGTTCATTTTCCATCTTTCAGTCTTTCCAGATCTGCTTTAAAGACTGAAGAAGTTCAGGAAAGCTGCTGAGATCTTGGATGCTTACTCTATGCCAAAATTTTGGTGCCTAACTCAGCATGAGTATTGGAAACAAACATTATCCTTGACCTAAGTTGCTATTACTCCTTCTCATAATTCAGAGAAAGAAGAGGAAGGAGTTTTGTTTTGTTTTGTTTATTTGTTTGGAAACTTCAATGCGGAAATTCCAAATGACTTTGCGAATGAGTACTTGTAATAGCAGCTCTTTTTTTTGGTCGTCTTTATAAGCTTAATCAAAGTATCTGATTATAACCCTTCCCTTAGCACTTCATGCATTGTCTCCTTGGGAGCACAATGCTTGTAATTTCACTCTTTCAGACTAAATGATTTTCATGGTAATTTTACTGCCATTATCCAGCCCACATGTGGTAGCTTTGTATATAAATGTCTCTGACCCATGAGTTCTAACTAACATACTGAAAAAAAGCCCCTTTGAAACATAATAAAAAGGTAGCCATTATAGCTAAGTGAGTTAATAGCAGCAAGTAAAGATGTATAAGCATTACTCAGACCATACTGAATTGTTAAAAAGTAGCTCAGTTAGAGGATTATAAAAACAACCCTGAATACTCTTCAGTGGATACAATTCTTGTAAACATGTCAGGTATGCCCTTTCTTACTAGATTATTCTGCAGAGTAAATACTTTATTTCCATATATCTGAGGTATCCAAGGTGTCTCTGTGGAAGATGAGAAACTCACTCCTGTTCCTCCTCTCCCCTTCTTCAGCTGCGAGGTTTATTACCCAGTGCACATACTCACCTGCAGACATATGAATAGCAAAGGCTTTCTTCCTTTCCTACCAAAGTGGATGCAATAGCCAGACTTTGTGCCAGACCTCTGTACGTCAACCCCTTTGACTCTTGATTTGGACATAGTCTTTACCTTGGACAGTTCATGGGGGACCACACATGTGCTCATACCCACGCTACCTTCAGCACATTTTCTGGAAGACAGTTTGCTCAGAAAAGCTGCTTATGATCCCTCCAACTCATATTCTTTTTTCGTAGTGGTGTTCTTATTTTAATTTTGCTTTCAGTATATGTGTTTGACACTTTCAACATCGTGCTGATGGAGAAAATGAAGTTGGAAGTTGTTTCAACGAAAAAAAAGAAAACAAGAAATTGTGGAGAGACAGTTGTAGGAAAGGCACTCCATTATGTTAAATCAGTTAATACAGAAGGCTGTAATATTCTTTGTTACACACGTAACACTCCATGCAGGCCATCCATGTAATATGTGGTTCCTTTTTAAAAGGCTTTGACGGAAAATTTGAGTGAGATTTAGAACCGGGAAGATAGTAGAATAAATTTTTAAATTGTTCTAACTCGATAAACAAATCCCTCCTTACTACAGAAAAGCAGTTTATTGTAGTCTAGCAATCCTGTTAGGAAATGCTCTGCAAACATCCATTATTTCTCCCAAAGGCATAGCATTTCAGGAAGAAAACCTTTGCTTTACCTCAAGCCAAACTTGAATTCTTTGAAAGATCAAATCAGAATCATTCAGACTCAACATGTGCCTTTGTAATTCGGGTAAACTTGCAGGTTATCTTGCAGTGAATCCTGCATGATGAGATCCTCCTGCAATGCCTTGGCAGCAGCAGAGGTGACACAGTCTGCCTTGCTATGGCCTGTGTCTCCTCCCTTGCTATGGCCTGTGTCTCCTCCCTTGCTATGGCCTCTGTTTCCTCCCTACTGCAGCAACTGAAACCACCACTCGTGACCATCAGCGGCTGGTCCAGCTCCACACAAGGACTCCTGACTGGCTCTTTTTCCTTGGACAGCAGTTTTCTGCTTAGAAAACCCAGCTTGTAAGAAAAGCAGGTAAGAAAAGCAGCGCTTAGGGCATTGATGAAAAGGGAGGAGAAGTGATGTAACCGTGCTACCATGTTGGTCTACTGGTTGGAGCAGATACTTTGTATTTATGCTTGGCCCTACTCTCTCAAAGGACTTTTAGGAGAACCATCCTTGTGCCCCCTCTCATGGCCTGGATAAATGCCAAAGAAAGGCTGGGGGACATCCAAAAGTGTCCCGGAGCCTCATATTCTCCCTGTGACGGGTAAAGGGCTTTGACAATCCAGTCCGTAGATGGGACTGTTGTCAAGAAAATTTAACTTCAAGGAAATACTAAAAATAAAGCTGGCCAGACAAGCTTGATAGTTTTTTGGGCAGAAAACCAAACTGATGGAGTGCCATGGATATACTTGGACTTCAGACAGGTATTTGATATGGAGGCATATAATAGTCTAGGGAGAAAATCAAATCACTCTGGCTAAGACAACAAAACAATTATTTCAATCAAAAACTGGCTAGCGAACTATCAAATTATAAATATTTCATTAAGAAGAGAGAAACTGGCTGGTAATGTCCCACAAGGATCAGTATTGGGCTACCTGTTTAAAGTCTGGATGCTATATTTACACAACCGTATGAAAATGAATTCTTCGAGATACGCCAGTAAGGGAGACCAATTCAGTGTTTCACTAGAGAAGTAAATAAGGAATAAGCACCACCACACTAATTTCCGTGAGTAGTGGGGTGGGGGAGGATGCTTATAAGAGACATGGCCAGATTTATTCTGCCCTCACACCCCAAACATTTTTGGGCTTTTACCTTTGGCTGCAAGCCAAAGCAATAAAAGGGCTTTTACCTTTGGCTGCAAGCTTTTTGTGGTAAAGCCTGGTTTTACATGGCATCTCTTCCAGCAGAATTAGTACAAGAGCTCTAGAATCTGGGCCTTAGCCTTGTTGAATGGAGAATTCAAAAATCCTGCACTTTCAGTGAAGAAATCCTCAAATCCAGATATGGATTTTGAGAGGATCTTATCAGAATGTACAAATATCTTAAGGAAGGGTGTCAAGGGGCCAGACTATTTTTAGCTCCAAGGGACAGGACAAGAGGCAACAGGCACAAACCGAAACACAGGAAGTTCCACCTGAATATGAGGAGGTATTCAAAACCCACCTGGACACGATTCTGTGCAATGTGTTCTAGGTGGCTGGACAAGATGATCTCCAGAGGTCCCTTCCAATCCTGACCATTTTGTGATTTTGTGTCCTACATTGATCAGCCTTTCCTTCAAATTGGCCATACTCACTCGCTGTGCAATGGACAGCTCAGTACTGTAGCTACCAGCCACACAGGGAAGATACACAAATTTCTTCTTCATTATCTTGATTTATAGTAAACTTTATTTGGCTGTGTGAACATGTGTGATTAAATTAGACTCCTAGTAGTAATGACTATAGAAAAGGGTAAGTATTTGCTTTAACTTCCTTATAACACCAATATTTCCTCTACCCAGTCTCCCACACTGACATCTCCACTATGGAGAACACAGTGTTAATAAGGTCTACAGCGAAAGATTGGGGGTGGCAGTAGTTATCCAGCCTCGCACTCTACTATTAATCATTTAAGTCATCCACTCTTGCAAACATCAACTTAAAATAAGCTCCAGCAGCCAAACTCATAAATACGTCAGCAGTCAAGACTTGTTTGCTTTTGAAAATGTGGCGAAATAGCCAGGATAACTGTTTCAAAATAACCCCTCAGATGGCCATTTTTTTTCTGAGACGTCTATTTAGCTTAATTTTCAAAGATATACAACCTCTGAGTCATCAAAACTCTCTCCCCTGCCACTGAATAGGATTATTCAGACAACTAGTTTTATTTTAGATCTCTTCTTTATGGTCTGCTGATTTATCTATCAAGTAACTCCATTTTCCTCTGTCCTTGAATTATTTAAACTGTTGTGCATCTAGACAAATACACTTTGCCAGCTCTCCAGTAAGATTCTATACCAGAGCAGATATTTGTGTCTTTTTGTATGTATTAGTGAACATTATGACCTTGGCTTGGATACAAGAAATATCAATCCTATTTATAAAATCCATATATGTTTAATTTTTTTTTTTCTAGGAGCTTTTTCTGTCAAGAAAACAGCCTGATTGTTTTAAATCCATATTCTCCCAGAAGTTAACCTAGAGAAAACCTCCAACTGTGACATTTTTTATATTTGCAGTTTAACTGTCACCTTAATCAGAACATTACCGTCATTATTATCCCAATGCTCAATAATCCATTTTTTTGAGATTATTTAGATATGAATCAGCGCCAAAAATAACTGATTCCCCTGAGATCAAATAAATTAAGGAGCGGAAAGATGTAAATAAAATCTATCTATTTCCAGTTAAAGCAGCAGCATAATGTTTAAAGTGAGTAATGTTTAAATTCTAATGCAGGCAAAATTTGTTTAGAAAAATTCATCAAGAAAGTTAATGTAACCTGTTTTCGAGCAACCAGCCTAAGAAGTTTTGACAGCACTGCATCACAGGCTTAACTGACTGCAAATCATACTTGGGAAACTCAATGTTTTATTGAAAATATACCTTTCTGATGGCAAATTCTGCTATAGGAGCTCAGGATTAAAGCTATGTAGGACATTGCGGCAATGTCCAGACAGAGAGATAAAGAGCTACCTTATGGGCCTCAAATAAGACCCAGGCAGAAAATAAGAACTAAACTGAAAAAAAAATATATATATATATATATATATGCATATGTATATATAAACACATGTGTGTATATAGACACAGAGAGGGAGATGGTACACTTTTATTTCCTCCAAACCATGTCTATGCTGAGTGTCTGCCACTGAAGAGGTTTAATTTTCCATCTGTGATCCAAACTGTCATCGCATTGAACCACTCTCATACAAGTAGGTAACAAATTTTTGGTATGATAATTTGTAATTCAGGCTACTCAACACTGCACAAATAGGTAGGATTCTACAGTAGCTGATTCAAACTATCTTACTGAACATTTAAGCCAACTGCTGTACTTTCTCCCATTTGGTAGGGTGATAAAAATTTATGTATTTTTAAGAAAAATTAAATACCTAAGGAACAAACCTGACCTGAGCTTACTGACAGAATTAATCCCCATTTTTCTTCCTTTCTTTAAATATTCTTCCTCTAACAAAACTTACACAAGTATGAACAGAAATTATATGCACAGCATTATGATGTTAATCCACTTGGCAAATTTAACAGAGCACTGGAAAGATCCAAAAGAATAAATTATATATCCTAAAAACTATATATCCTAAAAGCCCCAAATTACAGAGTGGCTGAACTATGGGAAATCTGTACAGCGATACCTGTCTCTACTGGCATTAAATCTCTCTCAAGAGTTAAGATGTAACCTTGAAGAAATTCATACTAAAAGTTTAAAAGAGTATAAATAAAAATGCAAATGAGTGTAAATCAATAAAACTTGTTGTTTTCAGCTTGCCTCTTGCTGCTCTTGACCTAGTGCGATACCACAGCAACTGTAGATCAAGATTCACCCAAGAGGCACCCACCAGCATGTTGCACTGATGCAGTTCGATGAGTCGAGTTACTTCTTCATAAAGCCATAAAGAAGAAAAGGCCCTAGAACCCCACTTTCTAATGTGTTTCCAGGAAATAACCAAGTGCTGTTAGTTATTATCTTTGGTGTCTGGGCTGGGCCAGCATCTTTGTTCCTTAGGAAAGAGAGTGAACAGGAGATTTAGTCAACGGGAGTAAACCACTGCTTCTCCTATCCATCCCAGAAATTTCTAATCAGTTTCTCTGTGACAGAGCCTTAGATTTCCTACTTTCACAGATCTATTGATACCTGCTGTATGGAATTCACCCATTACTCTTTTGAAATAACATGGGGGATTCAGATGCTCTTCATTGCTTCAGATCACTGTATTATGTGTACATAAATACTTGGGCATCTGGAACTGCAATACTACAGTTCCTCATTTTTCAAAAAGAATCATTCAGATATTAAGGATTTTTGTACAGTATTTTCAGTACTGCTTTTCACAGGATAGACATGTTCAGTCATCATGAAATCATCAGTGGGACACTATTCGGAGTCCCATCCCATCCTCAAAAAATTTCACATTCTGCTATTGCTAAGGTGGACAGATCACATCTCCATGCAGTTTCAATGGATCATGTCACCAATGTACCGGTTATTCGGTGACTCTGATTTCAGCTCTCTTTGTACATTCCATACATCTTCATGTCGGGTACATCTTGGCATAGAAGTACAATTTTAGAAAGATATCATCGATAATACATATTTGGACTCTGAGTATAAAAGGAAATGTCTTAGCTTAGAAACTAGAAAATAACACAGGAATCTTTGAGATTTTTGATAACAGATCATTTTGGAAGTCATGTGATTAATGAAGGCCTTCAGCTCATTGTATCCTATAAATGTAACAGCTGAAGAAATTAACCCAAAGTGTTTGTAAATCCTGTAATACTCTAAACATATGTACATGGCATTGCACTGATCCTTCTGCATTCTAGCTCTGATTTACTGCTCTTAAATAATTTAACATGTGGCAAGATTTCATTCTCTTTTAGTCATGGGAAAGCAAAGGCTTTATGAGCCTTTTAAGATAAAATAATGATGCTTCTTCCAGCTTGAACACTTTTAGTAAATATCCTGAACACACCATTAAAAGATTCTCATCTTAATACAAAACATAGCTTAAAGGCCTCGGAATATACAATGTTTTTTTAACTAATCAAGATTAAAATTATCTATTTTTTATACATTTATTTTTGTTATAATAATTATACTGGAAAGATGTTCTATTCCTTTTTGATTTGATGGTTAGAAACTCATCCTAACTTCTAGCCTACCTGCATTTGTAGAGATTTGGATTGACCTACTCTTTTGTCTAACTACCCTGTCCATTAGATATAATAGCATTCATAGCGCTTAATTTTTTCTCTGTTTTGATATATTCCCTGAACCATGAAATTCCCTTTGCTTATTTTAGTTAAAGAAGACAACCCTTTTAAGACTCTCTTCTTCACTTACCATTCCTGTTGTTGATTTCCACCAGTTTAATGGAGACCAGAACATGGGTGGCCAAATATATTCCAGCGAGGTCCCAGGAGCCTTGCACAATGTCATCAGAAATTCCCTGCCTCTAAAGAAAATAACCAACCTACGGCAATCTTACCTCTGCCTCTCATTTTTGATGAGTGCCCCATAAAAATAGATCAAAGTTGTTCTGTAATCAGCTAATTTAGTCAGATCTCTTTTTCTTACAGTGTAAAGAGAAAAAGATCAGCAGAAGTCACTGATCTAGTTTGTTTTGTTCATGTACACTGCACATCCGTGTTGCATCAACTGAGCTCCCACGTTTGCTGCTACAACAGAGAAAATAACAGTTAAAAAAACTAAGAGGATGCAGTGATGTCTGCTACTCACCTCTACTCCAAAGCAGAGTAAAGGTGAATACTGTGCAAAAGAAAAGAAATCAAGGAATGGCATTTATACCAAAACTCACAATATGCAATTTATTTGGTATTTTATCCTCATACACTATGCATTACTGATAAGATAATGCATTTATAAATTATGGAGGCAATTCCACAGAAGGTATATTTATGCAAATGTGCAGCAACATATGAGAAAAAAAATGTAACTGTGATAAATATTAGCATTCCAAATCCACAGCTCTGGATTCAAAGATATTCAAACATAGAGTGCATGAAAATTTTCGAGGAAAATGTTATTGCAATGCAGCAGAGCACTGTGCTCCTTTATAATTAAGAAAACATATTGAAATTGGCTTCTTTTATAGCATGAGCATTCATGAGTCTAAAAATAAATGCATTTTGGCTTTCTAAGCAGGCTATGCCCACATCTTAGAACACAAAGTGATGTAGGTCAGTCTCCAGTTCTCATGCACTTCTGTGATACTCTGAGCTTTGTGTATCCTGTATGGCAGAAACAGGTTTAATTTCAAAAATATTATTGTTTTCACTGACATTTTCAAAAAGCTTGAAAGTATTTGTATCCTGAGTAGTCCATTTTAGGAGAAAATCTGAAACTCTGGTCCTTAACATTGCCTGAAACTTCCCTTATCAGAATCCATGTTAGTTATCCAACTGGAGAGTTCACTGTTGAACTAAAAAGAAAAACAAGGTTTTCTATTTTAAGAGGCTCATGAACCTCCCAGGAATTAAAATACTCTGGAAATGTAACCCCTGAAGGAGTTGGATACTTTTAAATGGTTTTCTGAAGTTTCAATGGAGAATTTACATATGAGTAAATTCTCTGTTACTGCAATTCTGTCCAACACTTTCAGCCTGAAATTGAAACTTCACATATATTTTTTATTTCAAAAAGGCTAGCAATTGAGAATCAACACCTGAAGTGGTTTCAAACTTGAAATTGCTAAGTGTCCTGCCAGTTAGGATTACAGCCATCTATACATTAGTTTTAGTAGTGAGAAGCCAACATCAGACTTCAGCTTCAAGTCTGAATTTTCCCAAATTTGGGGCATGCCTACAGTTTTTCTCTGGATTTCTCATACATACCATCATATAGAAATAATGGCTTGGTGCCTGGATCAAGCTGAAATAAAAAGGTTCAATAATCTTGCTGTTAGAAAAATTACACTGTTAGGAAATACTAGTGTGCCATCTTAAAAAAAAATCAAATAAAACAATCTACTCCTCTACACCCCAGAAAATACAGCAATTGCTGGTGGGATATGGTTTTGACTAAGTGAGAAACTCTTGTGGCTGTACAATCTAATTTCCATTTTATAAATATGCCAAAAATAGACAACACTAATTCCTGATTTACACTGCTTGTTTTAAGCTGAGGAGCCTAGATTTTCCTGCTGGAAAATCTTTCCTCATTACATGTGACATCTACTTTGCAGAACAGTAATATGCAGCCAACTGTTTGCCCTAACCAGTTTTCTTCTTGACACATCCGTAATACCATCCACTCCAACCTTCTCAGGATTTTTTTAACTGCATCCAATGGAAAATTTAGACCTTTATAGGCCCTAAGGATCCTAAAGATGGAAGATATGAGAGACAGGGAGGATGGAAAAGAAACTGGAGGAGGACAACCTTCATGGAAGACAGAACTGCTTAGGTGCACCACTTGTGAACTACGGTACTAAGGGAATGAGTCACATTTTGCCTTGCTGTGTTATACTTCCTTGAGTAGTCTATCAAGTCCAGCTTCAGAGGAGACAAATACACTGTTTTTTAACAGAACCGCTGGGGCAATACAATTAGAAACAAAAAGAGTTAAGAAAAGAATCTGAAGCAGTCTGACCTTTGGGAAGAACGTCGCCATGCTTTGCCAGGTGATTCAGGAGGTAGTATTTCCTGAGATTGCATTTTACAGGTATGGAGACTGAGTTCCGCAAAACTTAAAGAATATGCTCAGAAACTCGTCGCATTCCTCCAGCTCTTTCTTACTCCTGCCTCTCCTTTTCAGTTCACAGAATCTCAGTTATTTATTGCAAGAGGAAACTGACAAATTATGATGTGATTTTCCCTATGTGCTGAGTTCACCACCTTTTGTTCTCCTGGCTGTATTTCTCCCTAGTGTCTCATTACTGGCCTCACTAAATAAATCCTCTCTAGCTGCTCTTTTTGAATATTCTTCTATGAATCTTTGTTATTTTCCATCCCTCCTTGGGGTTGCCCTACAGCTCCACATTCACTTTCTTTATAAAGTTTGTCTGCAGACATAAGTTCTCCCTCCGTTTCTATATAGTTTCCTCAGTTCCAGTCCTGTATGCTCTCCCTGTGGATAGCCTAAATACAAATAATAATCTCCAAAACTCCCAGTATAGGCTTTCTTTATAGTCTGGCAATCAAGACAATAAAATTTAAAAAACAGTTGGGTGCAATTCCCTGTACCGCTGAAAAGTCTGTCTGAAATAAGGCTGGTGAATTATGTTCTAAATTTGCTTCTTTTTCTGTTCACTATGAAGGATAATACCCACATTGCAGATATATAAAAAGTTAGGTGAGGTAAATCCTACCTTTTTGTCCAAGCTAAAATGCTCTTCTGTTTCTAATGCTTCTTTGTAGAGGTTTAGTCTTAAGTCAGGCTCAACATACCTAATATAAAACTGGTATTCTCCCTAGCCTTTTTCTGCTCATTTTTTGAGGACAGAGCTATCAAACATCTGATTGCATGAGACTGTAACTTGACTTTCAGGTTCTTTAAGTCATTCTAAGTCTTTCTTAGCCTCTTTCTACTTTCTGTCTCTAAAATATGATATTTATGATTCACTTTCTGCTCAAATTATTATCCAGCCTCTAATCTCAGGTCAAGATTAATATGTAATGCTCATACAGCAAAACTCACCTATACTTTCACAATGATAATTTTCCAAGTCTGTTACTTTATCTATGTCATTACTCTCTTTATATATCTCTCTGAGGTTCCTCTTGTCTCTCATATCAAAGAAGGGCTTTCAAGGGCCTTCCTAGACAACAACAGGCTTTTCCGTCTTCTTTGCTCTGGCTCGAAAGCCAGCTTGGATCTTCGTGCAGCACAAGTGTCAAGGCTGCACCCTGCTCAATTTTCAGACAAGCAGCTTTGTGCTTTCTTTCTGCTTATGTTTGAGAGCAGCTTCTTATAAACAATGTACAAACCTTCCCGGGTTTTCTTCAAACAGTTGCTGAAACTTTCCATTCCATTACGTCTCGGCAAGGCCTCAGCTGGGTTGGTGACTGCCTGGGATCACTGTCTCCTCTCCAGTTGACAAACATTCATGTGAATGTGTTGAGCTGCTGGCCCTTCCTGCAGCTTAAACTCCAGCATTTCAGGGCATTGGCCATTGGTTTGTGCAGTGTTCTGTAGCACTCGTATGATAGCAAAATCCCAGCACTCATTTTTCTGTGTATTCAAGTAGATTTAGTCGTATATTCTAGCTCCCAGAAATGGGTCAGATTTCAGTATGTATTAATGTTGGAAAGATCCACCAGGCCTGAGGATTTTGACCAACATGTTCAAGAGGGATGTACATTTTGCCAGATTTGTTTTATTTACATTTATTTATTTCCCTAGCAGAAAATAAATTGCCCTTACAGAGAATGAGAAACTGTCAATTTAGAGCACATTTTTAAAAGTACAAATGATTTGTCACCATAAGACAGTAGGCTTTAAGGTATAGAAGGTTTAAGTATTAAAGCAACTGTTCAGGCATAGGTGACTGCAAGGAAACCACACACATTTGCTCATTTAGTTTTCTCTGACTTTATTTTTATATTTTTGATTAACCAAATCCAATTACAAGAAGAAGTTGCTGCGAATATCCTCCAGCTAATTCAGAGGTATAAGGATAATTTTGCAGGTGCATTTTCTACTATAATTTCCCTTGTGGAAATAATGCTTTTAGCTTAGTGTATAGTGCACTGAAGCAAAACAAAGACAGTGACAGATGCTCTTAAAGTGTTTCTTAAGAGGACAAATGGCCTTTATAACACAACACAGACTCAGAGTGTTGTTTATCAGACACTGTCCAAGAGCTGTCATTAAACTTTAGCTGAGAGAGCAGCTCCATTTATTTGGTTGCAAGTCCCAGGCAGCAATTAGTGCTGCAAAATAGAAAGTCCTGACACAAGATCATTAAGGTGTTACTTAAGTGGTGCACAAAAATGGCTATACGTGGCTAGTAAAACGTGCTATTAAAGATGAACTGAATGATGAAAAAAAAAAAAAAGAATACATTGCTTAGCTAGCTCTAAGATATTCAAATTTATAGTCCAAACAATCAAAGTAGTAAGATACTAAAAGGACGTGTGTGTCATGCTAGCAGAAGACAGAGACGACAGACATACTTATTGCTTCCCTATCTACTTCAAAAGCCTCATACCTTGCTAACTCTGGCTTATTTCTCCTCCTGTGCTGCTTGGAAAAGTCTGATGATCAAGTAGATGGTATTTGTTAATGATTACCCGTCTCCTTTTCTTTGGTTCTGCAATATGTCTATACAGGTGTAATGATGCTTTCAACCTCATTACTTCCACTTTGTCACAAGCTGTATTCAAAACAAGACAAATTTAAAACAACGAGGCGTCCTATTCTCCACTGTAAATGAAACACAGATGATAAACCGAAGCGATTATAAGATGAAGGCTGCTTTATATATATAAAAGAAATTAAATAAAGTTCCTCTTAAAAGCAATCAAAACATATTAAGGTGGCAAAGGTAAGGCAGTAAAATGTAAAACCAAAATAACCAGAACCCTGCCTGGGAGAGAAGCACAAACAGGAATTATCTACTGTTTTTTAAATCAGTTTAAACTAATTTAGAAGTAGGAATAATAAAATGCTTCAGTCAGTTGTATATTGTCACAGTGGCATACATTTAAAACCACCCTAGTACACGAGATGCAGTTTGCAGATTTAATTTGTCTGGATTTTTCCTCATGGTAGTTTTCAAAGCCTGGCTAAGCGGTAATTGCTTTTGTCACAAATACAAGGTTCGTATTGTCAAATTTAGCGTGATTTTAACTGTAGTTTGGACAGGGGTAGTAATCTGAACACTGGTGCTTTAAAAATCCTACAAAAGAAGTCACAATGTATATGATGTGCACACACTAAGAAGGCTGAAGGGGCAGGTAAACCTGGTTCAGATGTGAGTAAGGGACAGCAGTATTCAGAGTGAAATCAATTGTGGCTTTTGGAAAAGGAAGGGCACTTTCCTGAATCTTGTGATTCCAAAAGAAAGTCTGAGATTAAAATCCATTTCTGTGAAACTGATTAATTAGTATTCTGCACTTATTTTTCTTATTATACTTTTGGCTGCTGTTGTTGCTCATGGGTACAGGTCCTGAAATATGACCGAATTCCCTCGGTGCTGAGAGCCTGTCTGAACCCAGAGGCATCAGCCCAGCTTAAGCGCTGAAGCACAAAAGCAGCTGTGGAGGGATTAAGCAGTGACTCTGCAGAGGTACTAGCAAAAAAAGCTTGCAGCACGGCAGTAACTTGGGGACATCTAAATCATAAAGAGAAAACATAATTTACTTCTAATGTTTTGCACAAACTCTGCCTGGCTCTTGCTGTTTGGTTCTCCTGCACGTCAACACTGCCGCTCTTTGGAAAATTAGCTGGGAATCAGAGGAAATTTGGCCTAGGTGAAATGCTAACTGCGAAGTTCCCAATTGCCGATGCAAGCCCTGGAAGGCTGCCCAGCGGGCAAAAGCAAGGCTCAAAGTATAACTGCATACCAAAATACAGCCGTAAAACAAACCGAGTGGCCAGTCTCAGCTGCTGTGCCCTGTTCATTCATTTGCCTGTAGCCCTTCTCTTGTAGGTATTTCATTTTTAGCAAGCACATACATACTCAGCCTCCGAGCAGATGTCACCCCAGCGGTTAGAGCAGGCTACGAGTGGATGCAGGTCTTTAATGTTATCATTTTGAAGCAGAGGAGCAGGAGGCCAGCCATGGCTAATTGAAGGCCAATAGAGCTAATTACTGAGGGACTGCAAGCTGAACAGTCACCAGACGACAAATATTCGCTTTCATTACGGCTGAGTCCCATCCTGATTTTCATTTCAATTTAATCTGTTCCAAACAGCCAAAAGTTGGAATGTAGCAAAATCTCTCTCAAGCCGCCTCCTTGCTCAACAGCTTAAAGGCTTCTCTCAATTATGGGTCTTCTACATCACTACACAAAAAAACAGGATTTACAGGGCAGTACAGAAACCGAACGGATATCCTAGCTAATTACTCACTGCAACTCTAATTAACTGTCACAAACACATATTTTTTTGTCTATTTTAAAGATTAATGAGCCATACTTATATACCCCTTTTTGGCTGATTTTTGTATACTCTAGCTGCTGCCAGGCTACGTGAAAACTATAGGTGAGCTGCTAGTCACAGATTTACGTGATTCTTCAAAGGAAAGCACCTTTAAGCTGTTCCCTGAGTTTGGACTGGGGCAAAAGGGATAGCAAAAGACTGAGCTTACCTTTGATGCATGGTGGAGCCTTCTCAAGGCTATACCGATCCGGACATGCTTCTCCCTGTCCATGCAAAATGAGACTGGCACACACGACACAAAAGAGCATATTTTATTACATATATTAAATAATCTTTCAACGTTGAAGTGTAGCACATTAAATTAAACACTTAAAAGAAAAAACATTATCTCTCTACACTGCTGAGGTTTCTTCTAGAATAATTCAGCTGCTTAGTTTAAGTACTTACCACTGATATAAAAAAATAAACAAACAAAGCTTCTATTCCAGATAGCCAATCTGTAAAACTACACTCAGAGTCTTGAGAGAGATTAGCTTGCAGCCATGTGAAAAGGGATATATACCCAAAGGAAAATATCCTGTCTCTGGGAAGGCAGGCATACTCTAATTCTTAACATCATGAAGACAAATCTAATGATTAATACCAGCAATACCTTGTCTGTCCTAAAAGAAACACAGGCCCATAATAATGAAGATCTATCTCCTGGTGGTGGGCACAGCAAGCCCAGCTCTGCTAGGCTGGAGCCTGTGTCACGGCCCTGTCCTCCCTTCCATGCGGAACAGCGGCTGAAGCCACCCTGGGCAGGTGCCTGCTCACATCTGCTCCTGTTCCTCCCTCTCATCGCGTTGCAAAGCTCTTTTCCACACATTTTGCCTCAAGGGCTGGTCCCGCATGTGATAATCTAGAAAACTGGACAGACTCCAGAGCAGTTTTAAAGTCCTCACAGCCCTGGAGACGCGTGTCCTCTGCTGCAGTGAGCCCCTGGAGAGGGAAAGGTATTGCTCAGTTTTCATCTGAACGCTTGGGAATGAACACATCTTGCTTGGCTTCCCTCTCGCTATTGTCAGGCCACTCATGAGGTCTCCTGAGGGATGTTAATGCTTTATGTAAAAAAAAAAAAAAGAAAAAAAAGTGAATTCAGGAATTAAGATGCCGTATCTTTGGATGATCAGGTCTTTGTCCTGTGTCCACCTGTCTGAAACCGGCGCTGGTCCCTGGGCTGCAGTAGAACTATCGGCTGGACTAAACCTCTCAGAATGACTATTTGAGACAGTGGGTATGAAAACACAGTGAGAAAGAACAAGTCCTTGGCATCTTTGTTATATTTCAGTGAGGCGGTGGTACCGCATGCAGCTGCCTGTCCTCATAATGTTTGTCCACCTGAAGTATTTATCAACGCTTACATTTTTGAACACGAACCAGAGACGACTCAGTGAGACCTCACTCAGGACAGTTATCTTTGCAAGCTTACTGCCATAGGACTGCCTATTTCTCGGGAGATGTAACATCCCAGAGCGAAAGCAGAACGAAATAGGGGGAAAAGTGCTGCAGCTGTGGTTAGGAGTCTGGTTCTTAAGGAAATGGAATCA
>JAYECN010710696.1:0-47799 GCA_035222435.1 Microcambeva ribeirae
AAGTTTGCTGATGATACAAAACTGGGAGGAGTAGTTTACACACCAGAGGGCTGTGCTGCCATTCAGAGCGACTCTGCCAAGCTGGAGAGTTGGGCAGCAAGGAACCTCATGAAGTTAAGTAAAAGTGCAAGATCCTGCACTTAGGGATATACAACCCCATACAAGTACAGGCTGGAGGCTGACTTGTGGAGAGCAGCTCTGCAGAGAAGGACCCGGGAGCCCTGGTGGGCAACAAGTTGACCATGAGGCAGCAGGGCGCCCTTGTGGCCAAGAAGTTTAAAGGTATCCTGGGGTACATTAGGGAAAGAGTTGCCAGCAGGCAGAGGGAGGTGATCTTCTCCCTTTACTCAACGCTAGTGAGGCCACATCGGGTGTACAGTGACCAGTTCTGAGCTCCCCAGTACACGAGAGACATGGAGCTACTGGAGAGAGTCCACTGTAGGGCTACAAAGATGATTATGTGCTGGACCATCTCTCTTGCGGGGACAGTCTGAGACAGCTGGGCCTATTTAATGTAGAGAAGGGATCTTATTGATGTATACAAATATCTTAAGAGAAAATGTCAAGAGGATGGGGCCAGACTATATCCAGTGGTGGCCACCATGAGGACAAGAGGCAATGGCCACAAACTGAAGTACAGGAAGTTCCATCTGATTAGGGGAAAATATTTTTTAGTAGAAGAGTGATAGAGCACCTGAACAGGTAACCCAGAGATGCTGTAGAGACTCCTTCTCTGGAAGTAATAAAAACTTGCCTGGATATGATCCCGTGCAAAGGGCTGTGGGTGGCCCCGCTTTTATAAGTTAGCTAATACAGTATGTGTATCAGGAAGTTGTCTCTGCTGCCCTCCAGAAATCTTGACTGCTTGTACTCCATCATGTTACTCTACCAGAAGATGTCAGAGGTTAAATTGCCCCATAACAACCAGGGTTTGTGATCCACAGACATCCTAGAAGCCTTTTTCAGCTTTCCCACGCTGACGACAGTCTCTAACACGCTCACACCACAGTGTCATCCTTTCTGGCTTCTTTTCTGACCCCTACCCACAAGCTCATGACCAACCAGCTTGTCATCTGTCCCACAGAAAAGCTCAGTATGTTTGGGCTGCTCTGTTATGCACCAGGCTTGCCTACCACCAATCTTCCCTGCCAACTTTCCTGAAGGTTGTGAGGGTTGTATCTGTCCACCAGAACATGCCACTCATGAAAGATGTCCCAGCGTGTTTTAATTGTATGGCTGCATGTGAAGCTCCAGTTTCTCTTATCTTTTTCCCAGGCTTATCTTTATTCTCTGAGATGGAGAATCCCACACCAGTGCAATTAATTTTATCTGCCCGCTCTGCACCAAACTTTAACATATATCCCAGAAGATGCCATCTCTTGTTTTGTTTTGTGTGCTGAAACACTTCTCTCTCTTGAAAAGCCTCGAGAAACTATTGTCAGATTTATGTCTGAGCTGAAAAGCCATCTTGATACATTCAGCAGTATACCAGCTTAAAAATACCATGCATCCTGACTGCAAAAGACTTGCAATAAAGTAGAAGGCAAGAGGCTGGGATAACAGTGTTTACAAGTAATTTCTGAGTTTTACAACCTTTGATTTTACATAAAGATACATTTTTATCTTAGTCACAAGAAAAAACTTGGGCTAAAAACAAGATAAGGGACCAATGACTGAATTACAGGCTTATCAATTATGTGAGGATGTTTTGCCTCCTCTAAGCCTAAACCCTCTTTTATATAAAGAACAGATAATAGCATTGCCACTATGGCACTATATAAATGTATGTTCTACCAATCTATGCTGTGACTGGCACAAATTATTTCACCTAACTATCACATAATCTGAATCTCTGAGAAGTTACTGCCCCACACAACATTCAAACATTTTTAGTATCATGAGTTGTTATCACTGGCATTTCTCATCCACAACACAGTGCTGTACACATTATTGCCACTCTGGAAATAGAGAAGAACTACTTCAAACTGCAGGTATAACATTCAACATGAAATTGTAAGCTTTGTAATAACAGGTAAAAACTGACTTTTTTAATGGGTCATTCTGCTGATCTGCATTCCAGTGAACTCTCTGGAAATATAGTCAGTGGTGTGAGTTTAACACTTGATAAATAATAATTTGAGATGAGTATATTAACACAGAAAATCCAATAAAATGCCTTCGTCCCTGTTAAATATGAAATATTTTATAAACAAATGGGACATATTTGAGACGAGTTAGTGAATGTTATTTTGAGCCTATCATCTTTGAAGGGTCATAGTTATCAAAAGAATTTCCATACAACTAGAAAAAAAGGAAACATTTCTCCCATCTTCAAGAAGGGCAAGAAAGGTTCAGTGAACTCCAAGTCAGTCACCTTAACTTTAGTCCCTGATAAAACTACAAAGCAAATTCTTTTGGAAGCCATGTTCAGACATATTAAGGAAAACAACTTGATTAGAAAGAGCCAGAATAGATTTAGAAATGGCAAATCATGCACAACCAAATTAGTAGCTTTCTCCAGTAAGAAATCTGCCCCAATGGAAGGGGATGGCAGTATTTATCTCAACTTCATAACAGTCTTTGCCTTCATCTGTCAGATTCTCCTTGTTAGAGGTAAATTATATTCAGAGTTTATGACTAGACAGCTTGCTTCGGAATTCCTGATGATGTATCTTGGAGGTAGCAATTGTTTATTTAGGCAAAACGCTCCATTTCCATCCTAGTCCTGCTTTCCATATAGAAGAAATGCAAGTTCATGGTTCAGATGAGAGCTGTAATGTTACTGAGTGCTGACAGGAATGATGAGTAAATCAAAAGTTTAGCAAAGACATTTCAAAGTCCCCAGATGTTTTTTTCTGGATTAAAGATCACTTTGAATCCTATTTAATTAGGGCTTTCTTGCTGAGAATACTTTATGGTTAGGATGCAGATTCTGTTCTGCCTAGCTTCTAGTTTTCTTGTTTGTTAGCTTTAGCTTTCAATCAGTAAAATTTAGAGTGAAATTGTCTAAAAAATATTTATCTTATACAATTAAAACACAGAAAAACTGAAAATCTTGAACTATTAAAAATTTTGTTTTCAGTAGGGAAATCTACAGTTTTGGAAATAATTTCCTGTAATACAGAAATGAACAACCTCCATACTAGTTCTGCCCAAAGATCCATCTAGATCAATCATGGATGCTGAAGGAAAAATATAAGCACACAGGAAGCACATAAAAACACATCCCTTAATACTCCCCCAGCTTCCAATCATTTGTAGTTGAGGGGCTTCTTAAGGTTCTTCCTAATGTCCGTGGAAAATATTAGTCCTCACAATATCCAATGAATGTAATACTTCGTATTACCTTTGATTTACACAGATAATTATCTCCTTTGTATGCTTTGAACTTTCCAGTTCCAAGTTTCATTTGAAACTTAATTCAGTAAATTCAGTAAACCTTTACTTTCTATTCACTTCCACCTTACACAACTGTGAAAGCACAGCAGCTACTCTGCCAAATCAAAATAATAATTTTATAGATAAGTTATAAGGAAATATTCTTGATTAAATTTGAATTAAAGGTTAGGTCACATTTTGTGCAGCAAAGAACAATACATGCTTTAAAGTGCTTTTCAGTGTATCTTCATATGGCTGTTACTAAATAGAACTATATATAGTTTTGAAAAGAATGAAATATTTTCAATTCTAGTAGCCAACAGCATCTGCCAGTCAGTCACATATTCAATTTGGTAAATATTTTGAAATGTGGAGGGATATAATGCCAGCTGTATGAAGAAACACCTTTGTCAAAATAACCTTTTAGATGAGTAATTGCAATGTTCAGTAAGTGCCCATATCTTTTGTTGAGGTGTCTCAAATCACTATTTTTTTTTTTTTTTTTTTGGCAATACAGTGAATATTAGTGGCTTAAAGAGTGAATGAAAATAATTACTATATTTTCAGTATGGTGATGTCAGGCTTCATTTTGACTTGTGCTGACTACAGACTGTATTATTTATTAGGTTAAAGTTACAATGTTTTGCTTCTGCTAAATTAAAACATATTCCTGTTCATGATAAACTAGTAGTTATTGAAATATATCATGTGCAGAAGCACTTTACAGAAAACAGTGATTTTTTTTTTCCTCTTTTTAGATCCTAGTTTATTCTTATTCTAAACCATCATGGTTTCATCAATTCCTTAAGTATGTTATGTATAAAATAATTTTACTAGCTAAGGAATAGTGAACAGAAAAAAAAAAAAAAAAAAACCTGCTAAGTTAGGAGAAAGCATTACTAATCTAAGGACAACGCCACAAAAAAAAAAAAAAAAAGTGCCAGGTGCTTATCAGCAAATTCAATTACACTAACAAAAAATGGCTTACAAATACAAAGTTAAAAAGGAGTTTTTTTATTTTTTTTTTTCCCACAGTTGCCGTTTCATGGATCTTTACCTGCATTTGATGAGATAGGAGTAAAAGGAAACATCAAGTATTCGTAGGCAGACTACATATATTAAAAATAATGAAATTGTTCGGCACATAGTAGCTTACCTAGCAGATTGCCACAGCATGCGCTCTCATTAGGCCGTCTGTTTGAAGCTGAGATTCTTGGCAAAAAGTAAAAATGGAGTAACCAGGTGACGGGAGGTAGGCACAGGTATTTATCATTTGCTAAACTGCTTTTCAAAGAGCAGTGAAGACCATAAGGCTTTTGTAATATATATGCATAGTGACAGTTATTCTAGACTCTGCTTTCAGGCACAATTTTTAAGTCTTCTTTAAACTAATGACTGATTTGAGCTCTGTGTTAACAGATAGTGAAGTGTTGGCCGAGGCAGGAAGGAAAAAAAAAAAAAAAGAGGGAATGTTGAGCATTTTTGGAATTGTTCTGATAGCAATTTGTATGGGTTTGAATTAATTTCCAGCCTGCTGAGGAAACAATGACGCCTTCTATCACTTTCTTTTTCTCCACAGGAAGACTAATTTCTATAAAACTGCACTGGAACATACAATGTGTATGAGAACTTTAGCAATACTTACAGGTTAAAAATTTTAGGGAAGTTTTAAAACCACACAGCTTAAAATGCAAGTATGACAGACTTGCATGTGATTGATGTCATACTTCAAGCTTACTATAAAAAAAAAAAAATCCTTATAAGCTTAGGTCTTCCATATAATATCCAGAGGCATAAAATGAAGTCGCGTAAGAGGGTTAAATCCTTCAATAGCTAATTGTTCGCTCTTTCCATGCAGATTCCCCTTGCCGCCACTCGACAACCATGCAATTTGCTAGTGAAAGCAGAAGAGAGGGTGAATCCTTAGGGTTGCTTTCTGGCATATAGACTGTATATACAGCATGCATATAGATTGCACATTATCCTTTCTCTTTCTTCAGTTTCTGCTGCCCAAACATAACCTAAAGAAGCATCTTTCTTCATTAAATAGTGGTAAAAATATTTAGAAATTTACTTTGTGGAAAATTAAATGTAATGGGGAGCCTAATTATTTCCTTTTTAGGGGGAGAGAAGAAAACGCTATTAACTTCTAGTAAACAAAATCAAAAAAAGGTGTTATAATTACTGGAAACATAAAGCTAGAAAGCAAAATAGAACAACAAAAAAGAGGTATGTGGCTTTCTGAGGCCGAAGCCCAAGACACGATAAACGGTGGCATACCTACAGCCCATTTCTTACAGCGTAAGGACGGTTCTTATTTTAGACGCCTCCTGCCATTACTGCCAAGACAACTATCTGTGCAGCCACTGAAAATTAATTTCTGTAAACTGCCTGATCCTCACCACGGCCGGTGACAGATATCCTGACAGCAACAGTAGTCTAGAGAAACCACGGAAAGTGTCATGCAAGAAAACGGGAGGATTAAAAAAGAAGAAAGAGAGAAAGCAAACGCGGAGTGCCTTGTGCTGCTCTTGGCCTGGTCAGAGTTCACCAGGAGGTGCAGTGGAAACCTGGGAGCTGAGGCCAGGAAGGGGGCTTGAGCCTGGGGAAGGCGGAAGGGTGCTGCCCTGCGGGGCTGTTTAATTCTTTGTCTCTTCCTTGCTCCTCAGTACCTGGATCGGTAATTAAAAGTTTATGCTAATTCACAGTGAATTAGATGAGGTGAAATTCCCCACATTGACACTGTTTAGCCTGTGACAATGGTAATTATTTTTTTTTTTTCTCAAACCTGATAAACATGTCTCCGTTAAAAATTTTGCATGAATATTAGCTCTATTTAAGCAATCAAACCTTAAAGTTACGAGGTGTATTTTTAGTGTAGATTATAAGTCAGCAACACAACTGCCATTTAAAAATATATACTTAATATTTCAGTTGACACTTGAGTACTGCACATGGTATGTTTATTTTTTACTGTTTTAGGAGGTTTTGTTTAGTTTATACAATGGAATAACTAATTTCTTAAAATGGAAGAGAAAAGTCGGAGATAACGGTAAAGCTATAAGGTAAATTATTTATTGCAGATCAGTGTCTACCTCATCAATATGCACTAATGTTAACTTACATTCCTATTTGCAAAAGTAAGCAGAGCTGAATTCTATTGAAAAAGTGTTTCATGCCTTAGTTCGGTTTATTAAATGAAGTGCATGTGCTCAAATTGTCATAATAGTAATGAGGTGATGTTGAACATGTACAGAAATAGGAAGTATGGATAATGCTGATTTTTTTTACCACAATTGGTAATAATAGATGACATCTAATCAGTTGTTCACAATAAATATATGCTTTGTTTAAAGGATACGGATGGACAGCAGAGAAGCTTATGAGCTCTTCTTTTCCTGTTGTCTTGTAGGTCAGAAAGGAGTACTTGCAAAGAACAAAAGATTATAACCTCACTGGAAATAAGTAAGTAATTTCAGGGTTGCACAAAGTGAATGAGAGGGACAACAGGAATGCATAGCAGTTTTACTAAGGAGATCAATGAGAAAATACACTGCCAAGCTTCTTCATGAAAAATACTGATTGTGCAAAGTGTATTGAAATCCACAAAGATCCCAAAAGATGTCCTAGGGCAAGTCTGGAGGAAATATTCAACCTGACAGGGCACAGTAGGAAGAGGAGAGATTTGTTAACAAACTCTTTATACTGAATAAGAATTAAACAGGTCTGAATTTTCTCATTGTCATAGGTTGTAAATCTGGGCATTGCCTAGTTTGTAAAATCTGGCATTAGGAGTTCAAAGATTCTTCTGATAGTTTTGCATTTTAGTTCAGCTCATACGTTACTCTTCTGAAGCAAATATTCCTATATCTCCCATTTGCTATATTTGGTTGACATTGTGAATCAATCTTAGAGAATGTAAACTGAATTTCTTCTTGATGAGCACAAGGTGCTCTCTCTTGAACAGGTCTTTATGTACTGCAACTGCTCATGGGCTGTTAGTCCACGGCATCTGCTTAAGGATATTCTGAAATTTATTATGGGAAGGGATTAAATGTGAGATTGGATCATGAGAATAAATTCTTAATAATTGATAATAGATAATTATTAATAACAATTGATACTAAGTTACTGTTTCTTATGACACATCTGCTTTTGTCGGACCATGCATAGGTTACAAGTGCTTCCTCTAAGGAAGAGGTACAAGCTCATGTACCTGGCTAAGTTGACCAAATTAGAGTCCCATGTTACTCTTTTTAGTGAGGACGTTAGGGCTTGAAGGAAGAGTAGAATGTGTGCCTCAACTTCAGCTCTTTTAGATCAAATTCCTGTGCCTCAGCTGGAATCTACCTCCCCACATATTTTAAAGTAAAATGCTAAATTCTTCACTGAAATGGTGAAAAATGGTTACACATTTCTGATGAGTTTTGTAATCTCTGGTAATAAAATGGATAAGTAATTATTATCAGTACTGTCTTAACATACTGCATCAAAAATTGGAATGAGTCTCAAGCATTTTGTAAAATACTTATGTCTGCTGCAATTTCGTGAGGTAATCTTTATGGCTGTGTCAATACCATGGAACAGGAGCAAGGACTGATTTCTGGCTTCAATACCAAATGGTTCTGACTGCTTAGAGTTAACCACTTTTTTACTGGATTGCTTTGAGAGATCTAGATGGAACACTCAAAAATGGAGTTAGGGAATGAAGTAGGAGTTTAAACAGTGTAGGCAGTCAGTGAGGAAACTCATTGTTGAAGCTAAAGAGCATCAGGGGTCTACTTTTATGTAGCAGTATGGGTACATCCTGGGCTCATGATATAAAGATAACCTAGATAAAAGTTACTTCACTGTCTTCTGCTAAGTGGGTAAGTTGTTTAGGATTCTTCCAGTAAAGAATCAAAGATTGCTAAGAATTCAGTAAGAATGCAGGGATCTACAGAAGGGATTGGGAGTTACTACTTATATATACATATGTGTGTGTGTGTGTGTGTGTGTGTGTGCGTGCGTGTATGTGTATTTTTTTTTCTGGTGACCGTTGCTCTTTTATATCTCTTGAGAATCTGTCTGGTAGAACAAGCCTGGAATGGTATGTGAGATGCATGTAGTTACAAATTGTAGAAATGTAAGATGGGAAGAACTTAGTAGGCTTACTGAGACACCGACACTATTTTCATATGTGGGAAATGGTTTGCTCCGAGAGAGTTTCAAATTTAAGAACATCATCATCATCATCATGCCCTCTTATAAACTTGGATATGCCAGTACTGTAGCTAGTTAGAGATGCTGGTACTGTAGCTAAAATATACCAGGAAGCCATTCACAGTCAACTCAAGTTTCAGCAGCTTTAAAAGTTGGATTGCACTGCAGTTTACTGGATTCAACTAGCTGGCTCTCAGTAACGGCACATTTCATGGTGCTATCACTCTTGTAACTAGTGTTTTTTAAGTTATTTTTATGTTAAAGCAATACTGAAAAGTTCACAAAAATATATTAAAAGTACAAGTTAGTACTGGCTCGTGTCAGTCCTAGAAAAATGTTCAGGAGCGTTAAAGAGGGAGCCACACCTGTATTGCAGGCGAAAGGAGAAACTGCCTTTGGAGCTATAGTGAAAAAGAATCTAGGAGAGTGCTTACTGCTAAGGAAAAATTCCAGAGAAAGGTAAATTAAATAGAGGTCTTCTTGGTCTTCATAGAAAATGGTTAATAAGAAACCTAAATTGGGATTTAGAGCTTGAATGAAACTTTGTAAGTTACAAAAATAGATTAATGTACTTGAAGGAAGCTTGCAAGGAACTGAGGCTGGACTCTAATGGTAACACCACTTCTACCAACTATCGTTAAGTAAAATGTCATGTAAGTATGACATAAACATGCTATATTTAACAATTTACACATGTCAGAATGATTTCTTTGAAACAGCATTTTTATATGTTGTAGGTATATATGAAGTAGACTGAGGTGATATTTTAAAGGCAAGCTTATGGTAGAGTCATAAATAGTCACTGATTAATTCAGAGGTAGTCTTCTTTGTATTAATCATCAATATTCTAAGAATCTCATTATTTAGAGGGGTCATTTAATCTTTTTTTAGGTTGTCACCAGTGATACCATATGTCAAGAAGGGCATTGTCGCTAGGCAAGAGGATGCATACAGCTGCATGACGGGTACATGGTCAGGGACAAGCTATCAGCTGAAGGGAAAGGTTGGTGGAAACTGTCTATACCAGTGTTTCTTTTGATAGTATAATAATTCATAAGTAATATTTAAAATTGAGCTAGTAAAAATGTATCTGAAAATACTTCTTTGGAAGGAAAGTCGTTGTCCACATAATTGAATTTCACCTATGAAAACAATATTTTGTTGTAAGAAAAAAGACTCAGGAAAGCCTAATAAGTACTCTGTTTCATATCAGGTCAACCTGAACTTAAACATGGATTTCATACGTCAATATTATATGTTACTGATGCAGCAATAATGTGATTTTTGAAAGTAATTGCAAATAGTTTAATAGAATTTTGAAAGTTACAATACATCAGTGTATTTGAAATAGCAGCATATTTCTGCAGGTAGTCTGCACATTTTAAAAACTAAACTACTTTCTCTATAGAGCTGTTTAACAGGAATTACTGGGCAGAGTGTTCATTAGAAAATCGAATGGGAATTGAATGGGTCCAGCTGGAGGGTTGATGATGAGAGTCCCTTGCAGGAGTTCTGCAGGGGTGTGTTCAGGAACATCAGGCGGGGCTCCTGCAACTGCTGTTCTGTGAATACTTACAGTACAGGTGGCCTTTTGGCCCTGCATGGCCATTCCGGCATGTGCATGATCCATCACTGCTGGTTATTTTAAATCATATACAGATTGCCTCCCATTTTTTTTTAGCTATATACAAGATCATGATATTATGTCTATTCCAGCATCGTCAGAAAAGGTTTCTACTAATTATTTACCAGGGTCTGTACAGATCAGTGAATTCAGCAGCAGGAAATACCTGGGAGCTCTCTGAAGTGGCCAGATTTTCCACCCAGGATGTTAATCACCACATTTAAGCATACAAATTGGTCTATGCGCAGTAGGAGCTGCCTGAGAGAATCCTAAATTCCTACCTGGAGAGCTGCTGTACCAGTTAGGCAGATACCTTAATTTTGAAGGTGTTCAGTTTTTGAATCACCTTGTCTTAAGCTGCCCCATGATCCTATATATGTGGGTAACTGTTGGGTGTTCCTGGTCTATCCAGGGAATTAGGTGCACAGGCTAAGCCCTGATACCTAACTAGAACTGCAATTACAGCTATAGAACAACCTTCAGTGTCATAACTTTGACTCAGTAATTCTTTCTAGAGACATGTAAGCAATATTTCCATTTTGGTTGTTTGCTATTTCTTCTGCCAGAAACAGAACTTTCAGTATGTTAGCCTAGCCTTTTTTCTGCAAGAAACACCTGTGAGACATACATAAATTCTGTACTTGCTTTAAGTCAGTATTAACTTGTACCTTCAAGATAATTTCTGAAAGAGAATGTCATGTGCACCCAATATGTTCTGATAGAAATATTATGAACATATCTGGTACCAGGACTTGATGAAATGAGTAAGAATTTTGTATTGCCCTGTATAAACTAACTTTTTTTTTTTTTTTTTTAATCAATATCACTTTATACAAAAAAAAAAAATCAAAGTATCTAATAAAACTGATTTTGAGGCAGGAAAATCTATCATAAGGATTTATAGTTCACAAAGGAATTAGTAATTCATAATATTTTGTTACAATGAAACCAGTTTGGCACTGATCAAAAGAACCAAACAGGGACCAGAGGATACAAAGGAACTCCTTGTAGGAATTAATATAATACAGAAGATACATTATAGAATTTTATTAAATATTGTAATAAAACCTTTGCAAAGCTGAAACAAAACTCTCGTGAGTAGCACAATCTGCTACAGTAGAAAACAAAACAAAAATTGAATGAAGCTTCATGCTCAAAAAATTGGCATTTACAAAAAGGAAAAGTACATAATGATCAGACTTTCAGAAAGAGATACTGCTAAGAATGTATCTTGATTTTGTATGCTGTATTATTATATTGAAACCAAACCAAAAAGAGCAAACACCAAAATATCTCCCAGTGAACTGTTATTAATTATGAAGCCGTTTGTACTGTACACTAAAGATCTATAGCTGCATTTTGAAAGGTACTATGTTCTGTCCAACTGAAGTAGGTCTCCACTGCTCACAGTTACTCCCTCAAGATTGGGTTGACCACTTAATAATAGATACCTGTGAGACCCGTTCAGTGCTCGGCTATACGTCATAAAAAGTAATTCTGATTTTTTTTTTTTTTTTGTCTGTAATAAGGATCAGTCATTGCAACTTGGTGGTGCAATGCCTTTATAATAGGAAGATACATTCTCTCATATGGGGTTTTGGATTGGGGCATGCCAAAGATGTTTTGACATGATTGGAGCGTTGTTTAATGTGGAGGGAGCCAAACTGATTGTAGTGTTATTCATACTGCTTAGTGGGTGCTATCACCAGAATAAACCATTCCCAAAAGCACTCTCAAGCTTTCTGTCGAAGGGAAGTAGTCTGGTAAGTCCCAAAGTTAGTCCAGAGGCAATTAACATCTATTCAACTAAGACTAGGATCTGTCCTGAGTCCTTTAGTACATGTAAAGATGTACGCTACATATCTTGGATGAGTTTTTTTTTTTTTTTTTCTGTCCAAATGAAGATGTGTTTGTTCTTGAGCTATTCAGTCCTCTTAGAGATAATTCTGCAGAATAATTCATTTTATTGTGAAGTAAATGTCCAACATAGGCAAGATGAAATATATTCTAAAAATGCATTTGCTTTCTGTTTAACACAGAGAGTCAAGCAAACCATCTTAGCTGAATGTTAATCTACATTGTCACATATATCCCACTCTTATATCTGAGGTTTTTAATGACTTTTCAGTGACCAAAAAAGCTTGATCAGAACAAAAATTTTAAACATCTTCAACAAAGGTAGCTATGACAGAAGAGAGTGTCAAATAACTTTTTTTCACTGTAATGCTAGGTTCTCCACCAACTTTTAATGAGTCCTATCCTCTAATGTAATACTGTTTTTTAATAACAGCTATTAACAGCCGCTATTTACTACATTAGCCACTATGACTAGATGACATTGCCTTTATTCAACTGGATAATCAAGATTTTAATTTTACTGTTCAAAATAATGAAGTTTAAAAACGAAGTCTTACATGACATTCTGCTTAGCTCACCGTAACTACTAAAATGTCTCATTTTGAAATAAATTTCCTTAACTTGAGATAAAATCATTATAAAAGCTTCTATCACCATTATCCCTGGAGGGGAAATGAATATAGATGTTTCTAAAATATTAGTATTCATGACATCAAGTGTTTCTGCCTATTCAAATAGCAGTTATAGTATAATGGGTGATTAATCATGTGTAAAATTAGAGCATTTTTGTTATCTTTTTTTCGGATAACAAGTCGGTTATAAAGCAGAAAATAATCATAAATTAGTTCCTACAACAAAACATCAACTGCTTCGCGAAAGATGACTGCAACTGTGGCAATTGAAAAACTTGTGTTTTTCCTAAAGTTTGTTCTTTGTTCGGCAATTAATGCTACACTGCAGGCCTCAGTTCAGGGGTCTTCAGGCAGATGATCTGCTGCGAGGAGGAGTTTCTTCTGCATGATCAGCTTCCTTGAGAAGTTCCATGCAGCTCTGGCAAAGGTGAGATGTCACAGGTAGAAGGAAGAGAGTTGTCTTCTCAGCTTCTGAAGGAGCTTCCTCTCTGAGTATGAAAGGTTTTGTTAATCCTACTGTGCCCTTCTGCAGTATGTCAGGTCTGGAATTCTGTAATAACTGCAGCAGAGGGTGAATATCTCTCATATGTGGGACTAGGACTGTGATTGCAGTGCTATGACTGAGCTTGCGAAGTTTGATGGAGGCCAATGATACGTGTTGCATGAAGTCTAACTATTGGAGAAAACAGCTTCTGAGCATCTCATTAAGAGAAGATGAGAAACAATGGTGCTTGGAGAACATGTCCAAGTATAGGGGACCTACAACAGCGGCAGGAGCAAAGTGCAGTATTTATGTACAGACAGTATGTACTATCAAAACCTCTTGTGAAAAGTAGCAGTTACTTGAGTAGTAGTAGTCCTAAGAAGAATGCTGGGTTTAAGAGCAGAGAGCTGGAGGAGTCACTTAGAATAATTTAGAGAAGTAGTGTAATGTTGAAAATAACCTTTTTCATGTGTGCTTTGAAATTTCTGAAATTTCTCTTGACACGAGAATTTATATTCAGTTTTCATGCTTGCAGTTACTTCAGCTCTTATTATTTTCACTGTATGTGTATTCTTATCAAAACACTTTAGCATTTGAAAGAAACTGTAGTCAGGAATAAGATAAATGGCAAATGTGCCACATGTTCATTTGTGGCAGGGACGTGTGCAGGAAATACAAAGTTAAATGATGACTTTGTAATTTTGCAGTATCTACCTATTTCTGCGCCCTTCAGTGTGCATATTAATTATGGGATGTCCCAATATCACATGTAAGTTGAAGTCTTCTGGAACAGTCCAGAGGTTATTATTTACAAAGTCTAAGGTGATTTTTTAATATTACAATACATGATCAGTGCAGTACATTTCCCCTGACTTAATATTTCCCTTTACTTACAGGATTTCCAGATTCTTTTTGCCATCACATTAGTTAGACGGTTAATGAAAGATATTGAAATTATTACCAGCAGTCTTAACTAGCTTACACATGCAGATCAAGTAAATTCTACAATGTAGGACCAGCTCCTAGCTTAAAACCACTAATATGGCTCCAGCTGATGTAATTGAAAATGGTAAATACATGTCATTCAGCAGGAAAGGTATTTACTTCCTTTCTGTATTTGAAGTTGGGATAATGAAAATGTTAATATTCAGTGATATGTTCAATAATACATAGACAAGCAAATTCAGTAGAAAAAAATGCCTTATTTTTCAAAAAGAGCTGTCATTTTTATTTGTTACTATGGAATGTTTATTTAACTTGATTCCATGGTAGTTCATTCTTTCTCACTCTTTTTGTGGCTAATTTCATAGATCACAGTTTATATAAATATTGCATTCTTGTAAAGCAAGTACTAAATGAAGCTTTTCGAATTACAGAAATGGATTGTAGCCATCAATGTATGCTATTTCTTGTTAGCAAAATGGAAATAAATTTTAAGAGTGCTGAGTGACTGATGTCTTTGCTTGTCTGAAGCTCATTGCACAAATCAATGTACAAATGAAATTAACCCATTTAAATATTTTTGAGGTATTTTCACTGTGCATCTAAACCATGTTCTAGACAGCAATAGATGAAAGTTGTAATCCATAAGTCGCAATTTATCTTCAGATCCAAAGAGTCTTGAATTGAATTATTAGGCAGAAAGGAGATTTTAAAGACTTACTCATTATTCAAAATGCTTACTCTTAGGTATGTTAACATTTGCAGTTCAAGGAAAGACCAGTGACTTTCATTGAAAAAAAAAATATATATATTTTGCTTGATCTCTAATCAAGATAAAATCTCTGCTCTTGTTTTTCCAGTGTTTTCTATACCAGTGAAGCATTTCTTCATAGTTATTGAAAGGTATCAAAAGCCTTAAGGTACAGAAACTGACACTAGTGGGCGCTCTTTATCCATGGTACTTCTGAAAACCGTTGCTCTCAAAGAAACGATCATAAAAGGTCTACCTGGTACAACAGGAGAAATTGCAGAGGAAATGTGCTGTGGCCAAATACTGTCCAACCATGAATCTGAACAAGTAAAATGGTAGTCACTTCATTCTTAGTTGTGTTTTATACACATAGGAATATGAGCATTTTCTCCCCTGTTTTAGAAGTGATTTTTATTCACGTATTAGAGAAGCACCGAGACATTCAGGGCAGGCAGGGAGTAACAGGACAACTTTAGAAATAGTAAATGGCTGAGAGATGACTGTCAGTTATAGCAGAACTTTTCCCTCTGTTGATACACATACTTGGCGTACACAAGAATGAATGATGATTCTATGGCCTTCTAGCATGAAAGATTGATAATTCAATCAGATCGTGATGCTCTTCTGCAGCTCTAATTGCTTCTAAAGCTTTTCTAAGCATCCATTAGTCAGTTCATCTCCACTGTAATTGTAATGTTGCTGTGTGTCATTTTCAGGATGGTCATGTGTTCCAGAAAGCCTCTCATCAATGAAATAAGCATAGTAAAGAGGATTACGTTCACCTCACACACACTGTTCTGGAGGGTCAAGGAGTACAGGGCACTAATGGTAAGTAGTTAGGAAGGAATTTGTAGTTACTTACAGTTTTCATCTGATATAGATGGAAGGTCGAAAGGACTGAAATACAAAGCTAAGTTGAGGAATATATGGAATGTAATTGGTGGATCACAGTAGCGTATAGTCAGAAGAAGAAATCTAAAGTAATATGAAAAAGAAAAAAACGTTTCCACTCCTTCTAATAAAGGGTCGCTGATTGAATCTTTTAGGGGTAGATTATAGAATGGAGGGTTTTTGATGAAGCTGGTATTGTTTGATGAATACACTTGATTACAACCTGCCTTTGTGAACTTAAATCTTTTATTCTAAGCCCCCTGTTGGCTGGAGAGCACAAAATTATGCTGAAAAATAGTCCAGTCCTGACTGTGTAGTATACTATAAACAGGATGCTCTTATGCCCGGATATCTGATATCTTGGCTAAGTGCTACATCTAAAGAAGTGGTTTGTCACACTGAAAATAGTGTACAGAATAGCAAGCTGCAAGAGTGGTGACTCACCTCACTTAAAAAAAGTGGGTTTAAGAAAATATACTGGTCTCAGATTATACCACATCAACAGGAAAGAAAAAGATTTGAAAGGTGGTTGCTTTTTGTAAGGAGAACATATGGTAGAAATCCTAATGTGTTACATGTGATGAGCCAATTCAGTGACTCACTGCTGGGAAAAAAAGGGATATCCTGCTCCCCCCAAAGGCTTTTTTGCCTGTGTGCCTTCTGTGTCCTTGCTTGCCAATTTCCACACTAAGTCACTTAGTCTAGTTTGGAAGAAAGCTAATCAAATACGCAAAACAGGAAACAGTTTTCTGGCAGGGTAGTGAGATGAATCCAATTGCTGTGTGTTAATAAGATCCCAGCTCTAGCAAAAGGAAGGAAGGAGAATTATCCGTGAATGCAGAAGAGTAAGAAGAAACAGAGGCATGGGGCTTCATCCTCTCCAGAAGTAGAGGGCGTTAACTTGTCTCAACCACCTTGCTAAAAGCAATCCTATGAGAGCAAGGAAGACTGAATGATTGCACTTGACATTTTATTGTTCATACAAAAATCTGTAATATTCATACTGTTTAAACAAATCAGGTAAGTAAAAGGTAAATTCAGTAAAATTTACTGTGTTTCCTTTTTGGATATTAAGTTGCCCTAAAGACATCTACCAGGAGCTAGAGCTCACCATGCTTGGAATGCTCTGGGAAAGAAAAGAGAAAAGAGAGAGTGAGAGAAAACAGCTTTGGAAGCTGTAAAGTTTCCTGTCAGGTAAGTAGAATGAAACTAGACTGCAGGTCAGCCCATCTCTTTTGTTCTTATCAAAGAAGAGGCTTACATAGCATAATAAAGGAACATAAGAGATAATGCTTTTGTTTTCTTGCATATTTATCACACTGCTTGAAATTACTGAGCCATTTCTTACATTATTATCTCATTTGGTAGGATGTCAGCTCAAAGTAAACAACTACGGATTTGGTCTTGTGGCTAAGTAGTCCGAAGCATAAGTTTTCAAACTTACACCGAACAGTTATGATATGCTAAAGTTGAATAAGTAAGTGCTGGAGACAGACTCTTGTGAAGATTTCTGTGATACTGGATATGGCTGTAACTACATGTGTCAAACCATGAAGTACTGACAGTGGTGGAAATATGGTCAGTTGATCCTAAAAGCAATAGCAGCCCAGTGAGATAGGAATTAATACAGACAGTGAAGTGTCACAGTGTAGCTTCTTAGCCTGCTGCAGAAGTTCTGTACGCTTCTTTAGACCGTGTCTGAGACACTGCATGTAGATCGTGGGGAGGAATCTAACATGCATCCCTGAACTCTGTTGAAATCCAACTTTTATTAGCCATTTTATTTAGAATTGACATTAAGTTTATGAAGTGAGATTGTATTTTTCTTTAACAAATGATTTCAGTTAATCACATTTCAGCAAGCAGTTTCAGATTTGCTTCTCATAATTACTAAACTGCATCTATTGTGGGGAGTGCAGTACTTAATTCATTTGTTTTGAAATGAGAAGGATTTTGCAAGAATTTACAGCTGCATGGGGTCATACATTACAGAGGAGACAATGAAGGTTAATACAGTAACAGAAGATGGGTTATAGTGACATACATCTTAAAATATTACTGCTGCCACTGGAGAGAAGGCAATTCCCACTGCAATTCCCATCTTTTAAACTTTTTTTGTTTTAATGTTATACAATAAAATCAAGTTTCCATGGGTTTTCATTTTGGTCTCTTGTAACTGGAACTTTATCTTAATCAACTGATCAAAAATACTGTAATAAAAATCAGACTGTTCTATTTTGTTTTATACCATGAGAATTTGGATTCATAAAATAGATTATATTATGAAAATGGTGAGTGGTGTAAATAATTTTAACTAATTACATTTGTAACTACAAACTGTAATTATTTACACAAATTTAAACTTGTTTTGAGTGATGAATATAAAATACTAATTTTTGACAAATTAAGTACAAATATGTGGATATTTTTAAAGTTGCAACACTGCAGTAGTTTTCAGCTACTTTTTTAATAGAGTAGAAATTTCGATAGTTATATGAAAGGCTTATTATTATTTATATTCTTCGGGGATAATTAAACAATAAGCTGCATATTGAATCAGCAAATAGATTAAATAGATAAACTTCTATGAAAACCTGTTGATTTCTATGTTATCACCTAAAGGAATGGATCTTTAATGAGTAAGTATTAAAAAAGATTTTTCTATATACTGGAACGTAGCTGCACTTAATGCATTCTGCATTGCTAGTAAGAAGAAGGTTATCTTGTAGTAAGCTGAGATTCAGATCTAAGTAAGTAGACAATCAGATGACATTTAAATTAAGACAGTCCTGTGTTAATGTATCTTTACCACTGCTTATAAACCACTCCTCCATTTTCCCTCTGGGGTGGTTCTTAGTGTCTCGGGTCCTACAACGATGACTGAGGAGATTATTTGCTTTGCAGAAATGCACACAAAACTTGAAAAAAAGAAAAAATCTGGATTTCCTTCTGGTAATAACAAGGGCAGTAGACGATGAGGACTTGTGTGCAGCTGTTTCCCAAAAAAAAATTCTTGAACTGAGAATAGCTCTAATTACAGTAGACTAGATGTGGTTTTATTCCAAAATTAAGTCTAAGTTATGCTGACGGTGTTAAAGACCAAAGAAGAAAAGGGATGTATACTGTGGGAGTGATGTTTAGTACCGCTGCCAGCCCTTGTTGGTCCCGATTTATAGAATTCTGGTTTGCAGGAGCTTCTGGGAAGCTATATCTGAAGTCAGGAAAAATTTCTATTAAATTTCTATTAACTCAGGCTCCACACTATCCTAATCCATTCAAAAAAAAAGCAATTTAAGTAGTTATTAAAAAATCCTTTCTGCTGCAGTCTGCTTAAGATTGCAGCAGTCAGTACTCCAGTTGCTTTTAAAACTGGTTTGACTTTCTTCAAGGACTTTTCCTGAGGGAAAAATTTCAAAGGCATTGCAATATTACCCTGTTTATCGAAAGGTCTTCAGGACTGGTTTGGTACCAACCAACCGAGTTCTGATCCCGCAGTCAATGGCCAAGAAGCAACTGAAAGAAACAAAAGTTTCTCCAAAAACAACAAAGCTTTACAAACAACTCATTATAAGTTTATTTTTGGATAATAAGAATTGGATAAGTTATTCACTTGTATACGTATGGAAAAAGGATACCACTTTTTACATCATCTGCCCATATTACCTTATAATTAAAACAGAAAACACTGAGAAATTTGTACATAACTGTGATACTGCATTGTGTCTATTGCTTCATTTGTACTTTTATTAACTTTACTACTTCAACGTATATAATCTAGGAATGACTTACATCAGTAAAAAAGTATTAAATCTGTGTTCTTTACATGGCAAAAAAAAAAAAAAAAAAGGTAATCTATCACTATTTTTGCCTGTATTTTGTAAATCTCTTCTATCAGTAGGAAGGGTTACTGTTTGGAATACCAATTGCTTATGGCTTTCTTACTGCTAAATATATCAGAATTAGTTCCTCATATGGTCTTACAACCTCAGAAAGTTTGTAGGCCATTGGAATACAGTTCACTTAGCCAGAACAATATGTTGTGTGTATTTTCAGTCAGATTTCACTGCTTTATATGTTTTTATTTATATATCAGTAGTTTCAAAGTTAATGATAATGTCAACCTGATTCTGTTGTTTTTATTCAGTCTGCTTCAGCTAAATATCAAGTGCATGTGTACAGTTCAATACACACTGTTGAACTTCAAAAGAAAAAAAGGGGAGATTGCATGAATGTTCTTAAAATTGTGAAAGTAGTACTTTCTCCCAAGATCAGCTGCTTCTGTTATTCGAAATAGAATAAAAAGTTCTTGTAATTTCTCTCTCTGACACTATACATTTTTTGAAATAGATTCCTTTGGCTGTTCATAATATTCTTCTCTTTTTTATGTTAATAGATTTTGTTTTTGTTTCATATTCAACTTTGCTATAATTCTTGGAGGAGAATGAGGAGATAACACACTGCAAAAAAACTTAGAGTTCCAAAAATTCTGTCTATAAATCTTGGTCTCAGTATCAAATGAGTTTTATCTTTTCACTTTTTAATTCAGTGCCAGTGTGCTGATTGCCTAGTACATTGTATTGTTGAGAATGTGATTAAAAAAACACTGTTAAAGTGTTTTGTGTAAGTGTCAGGAAAAATAATCCAGTCAACAATCCCTGACATTTTTTTTTTTTTTAGGAACAATATTTTTTAGGGTTGGTAGGGTTAGTGTCACCTGCTCCCCCACCCCCCAAACATTCCATTTTTCTGGTTGCTGTTGAAATCAAGCATTGTGAAGAAATTATTTGTATATATATGAGCACTATGAGCACAGGGATTTATTTAACTGATATATACATTGAGTTTTACTAAAGAGACTAGTTAAGGCTTTGGGCCCTTTCTGAAATGTTACGTTACAGCCTTGTTTGTATTAAAAATAATAATTTCTAACCACAAGAATATTGCAGCAGATGTGTGGACCAATTTCTATATGTATGGTAGTGTCAGCTGAGTATCTTGTTCAGTATTCGTCTATTCCCAAACCTTGTCAACAGGAGTTTTTCTTGATATTATTTGGAAAATTTGGTCTTTATTATTGTTCTTCAGGCTTCATGTGAATTTACGAGTTGAGAATGTAATTTCAAAGCTCCCCTCCCCTCCTCCTTTTTCTTACTTATCCCAGTTTAATATTTCTGAAGATTCTGAAGAATATTTAACAAAAATTCCTGATAGTCGCTGGAGTAACAGATTCTTATAAAGAAGATACAGTACCTAATTTATCTGGTTTTAAAAACAAAGTATTCTAAAAGCTATTGCTTTTGTTACTATATGGGGAAGAAAAATAGAGGAAGACAGACTTGAACTTCTTTTTCTCCATCTCATAACCACACTATGCTAACATTATGAGAAACTAAGACATAGTAGTTCAGGTTGGGATCTGTTCTAATATTACTGTAAGTTTGGAAGACTTAACAGATGGGTAGAGTTTGGTCACTAGTCTTCATTCTTGAGCAGTGCAGGCCTCTTCTTTCTTCATTATTTCTATGTAAAATAAAAGACATAAATCTGATCCTTCATGTGAATTATCTATAGCCATATTAAGAAGGAAAAGAAAATTATTTCAAGGTAAGCTATTTTAAGTAAAGGTTAATTAAGCACAGCATCAAAGAGAACCTGACACTACCATTTTTGTATGGTGTATAGTTGTTAAATGTTATCCATCCTATCCATCCTGAGAAAAAAAGAAAATGTTGTAATTCAGTGCAAAGAAAAACATGTTTAATATGTAGATGTTACGTAAAACAATGAGCAAGGATGTTCAAAGTTACAGGAAAAATGACATCTCTGTTCAAAGTTACAGGAAAAATGACATCTCTGAGTGTGCTTATTAATTGTGGTTAATGAAACCCATTAACGTACATGTGTTTTCCTCAGTCTTAAGCCTTTAAGCAACTGATTGGTGAATATATATATTGTTCAAATCAGCTATTTGAGAAATTAAATGCCATGTTTCCATCAAATACCAAGTCTCCTTAGATGAACAACTTTGTTTTCTCCAGTTTAGCTCATGCCTTTCCCTTTTGGCAAACTTGAGTCTAACAACTTCTTTCTGCTATAGCCTTAAGGACTCTTCATGCTGTTTTTAACAGATAAGGAGAGCTACTAATAGAATACCTGAATTGTCTTCACTAAAAAGCCCTGTGGTAGCTTACTAAAAAAAAAAGGCTGTCTAGTTTTTGTTTTTATTCATAGAGCTATATATTTTTTTTATTTGTTGTAAGAGGGAACTTAAAACAAAAACACTTTTCACACATGCAAAATGAAGTGTCAGTAAAATGAAGAAAACGGGAATTAACATTCCCATGTATTTTATTATTGTTGGGTTACTGTGTTCGGGAAGGAAAGATTTTAAAGCAGGATTGGGGTGGGGCAGGAGGATGGAGGAACAAAAGAATGCAAAACATTCCTCCACACACAACACAGAAAGCAAACATTGCTGAAAAGATAAAATATTAATAATTAACCATAAGCACACACACACGTAAACACATATGCTAATCTAAAAAATAAAAGTTTATCTACTCAAGCTAGACAACTGTCTTTTTTTTTTTTTCCCCCTACATAACTGAAATCAAAAGTTTATTATGAGGAGACAGCAGGAGTGGGTCTGCCCTGCCTAAGCAGGGCAGTGCTAATGGTGGCAAAAGGGGTTATCAGCAATCCCATACAAGGCGAGATAGGAGCCAGGTCTTGGGTCCATCCAAGAAATGCAATTAGGAACATCAGGAGGTAGAATCAGACATGAGGCTGAAGACAAGGCTACCTGCAGCAGAGGTCCATCCACGTAGCAAAGCTGGAAACAATCCTACCTAAAGCATAGATCAGAGGCCATCCAGGGGGACCAGTCAGTGAGTCAGGACAGCAGGAAACAGAGCTGAACACTGACTTGCCTAGTCTGAGGATCAGTTTAACTAAAGGTCACATCTGGGGCCTCAGGTGGATGGTGGTAGTACCAGGTGATCCTGGTCATTTAAGGCCTACTTAGTGCCCTCAGGTCCCTGACACCTCATTCCACACATAGCAGAAGGCAAATAAATAGGTTGTACAGCTGGTTTTGTTAAATGTCATGACACCTACATACAATCGACTATAACAATTGAAAGTAGTAAGTTGCTAGAGGGGATTAACTTTTCATGCAAGCTAGTGTTTGATGCCTTATGAAATAGGACAAACTCATCAGAATGTACAAAATTCCAGCTTTAATGAAGCACCCAGTAACATTAAACTCAACCACTAGCATGATTAATACTCATTTTTATGATGAACAAGAGAAAAATGAATTTGGAAGGGCTATAGTGGAAGTGGGTATGCAAATAAGATGATGCCGGTTGGGATTCTTCGAAAGTTTTTGGTCCCTCAATGCATTCCTGCTCAATACTCTGGCTCTTTAAAGAGTAGAGTTGCCCTGGGAAGACAGGAGTAATGCAGGACTGAATGCAAGACTAGTGAAAGATACTTGTTTTTAAAATTGTTCGTCTATAATGAGTACATTTTGCTGCAAGTGAAGTCAAAGAGACTAAGATTCATACTGCCACAGCACAGGAGGACTAGCAGGAGCTTCATCAGTGGCACATTGTGAGTAACTGGGAGAACTATATTTTCCTACAGACCATTTCCTTAAGAATCATAGTTCTCAATGAAGATGCAGCTCAGGCAGGCAAAGTTCTATAGGGTAACAGTGATACAGCTAGGCAAACTGTTTAGTTCTGAAGATGTTCATTTGGGAAATCCCCATAAACAAAAGATAGGATAAGACTAAAATCATAAGAGGGGAAAAAGACAAATTTAGCCAAAATTCAGATATCTTTAACATTGATGCATACATCTGAAAAAGTTACCTAAGCTTCCATTTTAATAGGTAAAGAAAAAGAAGCATTTCAGGATGCCATTCTAATTTGTTTCCATCCTTCCCTCTCTCTCTCTCTCCCCCCACCAAATTAGCTATGCTCTAGAAAGGCCTGTTTCTTTTCATTAGCTAGGAAGGGAATATAAATGAAATGCTTAGATACAAACATAAATTCTGTAGATGTGTAAAGGCATTCAGTACTAGGATCACAGCTCTAGACCTCAGGTGAGCAGATTCTGATGAGTTCAGGAATAAAGGCATATGGTGTGTGCAGGGGCTCTACATATGCCCAATCCTTGCCAAAATTCCAGAAAAATTCATAAGTGAATATAGTACAGTATGCATTGTAATAGTAAGAGTTTTGCATTTTAAGATTCGGAAGTACAAAGATGTCAGCCTAAAATTTTCTTTTGTTCAGCACGATTATTTAGCATAATGACATTACATATTAAGCTTCAAATATCAAAAGACAGTATTATATTTCTTTTGTAGTTCCTGTATTTTCATTGGCCAGTGATTTTTTTTGATCTTGTTGGTATTCTATAATTACATATTAATTGCATTAAGTTCAGAAACAACATCAAAGAAGCACCATGAAATGGTAATATTAAAACCATTAAGATTCAGCCTCCTATCATTTTCCATTCTACATTGTTAGAAGCATGACTTTCTTTTTTTTTGTTTTGTATAGCCACTACCACCAATGGAGATTCATAATATGCTCAGAATATTACGGCTAAAAATACTGTAGAAATTGCAGCCATGTGTTGTCTTGCTCTGATACTTGAACTGATTCTACAGCTCTGCACTGAGCGCTCAGTCCTTTGTCCTGGGCTCCACTGACCTGTGGAAAATGAGAAGCCAGCCATTAAAACACTAGGAAGTTCAAGGTAGGACAAGAAATACATTTGGAATTTTACAATCATTGTGACTTATTTGCATAATATTTGCATAATTCCAGTTGAAACTGGAATAGTAGGAAGTGGGTCCATTTTAATTTATTACAAAGATTATTATCTTAACTCTTCTCTCTGCCCAGTTTATGCCTGAATATCAAGAGAAGACTCTTGTCCTTACTGTTTCAACCTTCCTTGTGTGACTGTATGGGGAAAAAAAAAAAAGCATGACTATATAGGTTGCACATCAAAGCTTCACATTTCAAATAGCTCATCTTCTCCAGCATTGTCCTGCAGACACATCTACTGCAGTCATTATTTCTGAAGTTCAAAGTTGAATCTTTACCAGTGTTTACCAATGTTTCTGACAGAGCAATAGAGGAAGTGAAGGGCATCATCAGCTTTTCAATTCAAAAAGGTTGTCCAGTCTGCTGTGAATCATTAATTTGCTGTGTCACTCAGGGGCACTAGTGTTTTGATTACATACAAAACTATTTTCTAATAATTTTCCATATTACCCTGGAAATTAGCTGTGTATTTTCAATGTGACTTATAAATGGCATCTATTAACTTATAACCTGTATCAATATACTTAGTTTACTTTTTGTTAGAATCAAATGTGCAAAGAAAATAACTTCTTAGGGCACAGTAATAAGGTTGAGATGGACAGACTGAAATACAGGGATTTGTAGTTTCTGTTCATTTCAGAGATGCTGTGTAGTAGGATAATGAGGTGTTTGCTTTCATATTTCCTGTTAACTGGTTAATGGCCTATGCAAATTTATTATTATAAAAATGGAAGAAGAAAATGCATTTATTAGACTTTGGACCTGGGCAATATCATTCAATTGTCTTTTGTTTCTACAAATTACGAGTTCATGAATATCTTGTGCATATCTTTGATCCACTGAGAGAACATCCGCTCAGTGTCCTCCATGCTTTATGTCCCGGGGTTGCAGGATATCAGGTCATCATTATACTGTTGCTGTTTCATTTTATGAGTGTGAGTATACAAGTGTGGTGGTTGACATTGCCAGACTGCTGTTGCCAAATGAGGGGCACGCAGTTTTTTCCTGCTCCAGACAGTTTGTGTGCATGTATGCATGTACGTTCGTATACATGTATGTATTCATTCTTTGTCAAGCATCTTTTGCAGCCAGTACAAGGGGAGGCTTCTGATGAAGCTTAGGTGTGTAGATCTGATGTAGTCACTATTTTGCAGTACTAGACTCTGCATTATATCAATGTGTGTATCTTTTTGTAGTCAGCATGAACCAGTTGCACTTTCATGTCATTCTGCATTAGGGAAAAAAATCCCACAATCTTCCTTGTCGCATAGCCTTGATACAGTGTAGTTCAGTCTCCTCCAAAACACTCCTGTAAATAGCATTGCATTATGTTTTCAAAGCTTGCTCGACTGGCTTCTTCAACTCAACCAAAATAGAATTAAGAGGGGATTTAATGGAGCACCCCATAAATATTTAGGTAAATATACCAGAGGGGAAAAAGCTATGTAAGTTAAAGATAATGTCTGCACAAACTTGTCTAAGTATACTTAGGCCATGAATAAATTTAGATCTGAAATTAGAATAAGTTTCTTTACCACACAGGAAGTAAAAGCTTCAAATGAACTTCCAAATGGAGTAGTGGTAAAAAGAGGCCAAATGGTTTAAACGTTTAAATGAATGCATATAGTTAATTAAGAAAATGATGAGGAATGGCACATACGGAAAAAACGAATGTTACTCTCTTTTTTTTACCCTATGGTATTTTTTGGGGGGAGGGAATAGGGTGGGTCGATGATGTTTTCCTACTTTCTCATTTTATTGACAAATAATAGACCTGTTTGTCATCCAGAATCCTCATGGGTGCTGTATTTGCCAGTCTGCAAATAGCAGTACAATAGAGCAAATAAATACCAAGCTGTATTTAGTCAGGGTCAGTTCTCTTCCAGAGTTAACACTTCAGACAGCGCATTTAATGGGTTTCCCCCAATTCTGATAACACTAATTCTGTGATCATTGGTTAGTTCCATAACTTGATATTACTCCTTTATTGTTCTGCCTTTCTTGAGTAATTAGCTTGCTGGTACAACAAAGCAGACGAAAAGTGTATTTCATATTTACTTTTTTTTTCCTCAGTACCTGTGTTATTGACCTTAATCTTCATACTGCAGCCATCTCCACTCCTTGTCTCTAATTGGATTGTCTGGTTGATTTGTCTCCTCCTCTTTTTATTTTTATTTTTTAATTATCTGCTGCAGTACTGTTTTAGCTATTGTCATTTTAATAATGAGCATATTTAAAATCTTTGCTGAAGGGGTGAAATCTCTAAACAGCACTTGCTCTTGCCCATGTTGTTTTCTTAACCAAGAGATGTTGCTAAGACACTTCGTACATTATGAAGTAATTATAGTGAAATACTGTTTTATTGGGGAAAACATAATTAAATGTGTATTTAATCTAATTAAAATTTGAATTTAGCAGTGTTTCATTACTGATGGCTTCCATGACTCGCAGGTAGACCACATTGTTACAGAATTTGATCTGATTTATATCTGTTTAATTGCACACTATAAAATATATTAAAATGTTATTAATTTTACCCACAATCATAAATATAGGAATATGCTACTCCATTTATTTACAACATTCTAGATCAGCAGTGACCTTTTATCACAAGGCCTGCTGACACTGTGAAGTTACCTTCTTCTGAGTTCGTTTCCTGGATGCCTTCGTTGGTTATAGTTTAGCCTATAATTTTACTTACCTATGTAAAATTATAATTCTTCCCTCAATTTACCAGGAATCATTGTTTGTTTTCTATGATGCTCAGTATGTATTAAGGAAAACAAAAGGCGTGGACACAAAGGTAAGTGTTTTAAGTTAACTATGCATTCTACACCATAATATTGTAATTATTGACATGATAAAAGAGAAAATTCTTAAGTTTTATTTTTCTTAGAACAAACGTGACTGAGTGATCAGAACATTATTCATTAATTAGCTGTTTAGTAAATCCTATGTCTGCTTCTCTGTCTTTGAGTTCAGACTCACTGCTTACAACGTTGTTTCATTCAGGTCAATTACTTCTATAGCTGAAAGTATGGGCACTTTATTATCTTTCTCTTTGCATCAGCTTTTACCTATTTGTAGAGAATTACATGAACTCCCTTTATTCTTATCTTGTTCACACTAAGTAGTCTAGTATGTTAGTCTTCCAATTAGTAATGCTTTCTCAAATCATCGGTTTGTCTCTCTTCAAAGCTCTCTTCAGCTAGTTCACATCTTAAATGAAGTGTAATGCATGAAAATGAATATACTATTTAATCAAAAGCCTTACTAATAGCTGCATGGTTTGATGGGCTGTTACTCTAAATATCTGAATCTGTTGTCATTGTACATGTTATATTAGATTTTTGTGACGGGAACAGTGAATAAACAATAAACCACTTACCATGTGAGCAAAATGAATATAATTCTGTGATTAACCAATTGTGGGACAGAGAGGAGGGTAACTGAAAGTTTCTGACTAATGAATATGTCACTTGGCTGCTTTCTGTGACTAGATCCTAGAGGTGGAACTGTCTGCATGATGCCATTTGGGAGCCTAGATAGACCAGATGCTCCAAGACTTCCTGGTCATCAAGGAGAAAGAAGTTCAAGTGTTGTATTTCCTGATTTATCCTCAGAGTAGAGGACTTACGAGGACCTGGGGGAAATCCTCCAGGAAGATGGTGACTATTTGGAGAGAAATGTGGTAAGTTACCACACTGGCTTCAAGGCATATGAGAGTGGTAAGCTTATTATCTTATCTTTGAAAGTAATCAAAGCATCCTGCTAAGAGCCCTCATGTTTGGAAAACTGTAGCGTGACACCAGAGATCTCTGCTTTGCCTTAAGAATGGGTGATGGTCCCCAGATCCTTCTGTGAGAGACTCTTCCTCAGGGGAGCTGCCTCCCTGAGGGAAAAGGCTGTATCCAGCAGAGCTCTTCAGGAGACAGAAGGTCTGAAGCAGCTGCCCTGTGTAAAATGGTATGTTTGCCTGAGACTTTGGTTGGAGCTGGGTTAAGCAGGCTCATGACTGCTGTAACAAGCATGTCAGTCCTGAAGGGAAACGCTGTAGGCAGGGAGGTGAAAACTCAGCTGCTGCCACATGATTGGCCATTGGGTTGCCAGTCTTGAGTAGTCATCCTTCTTGCTGTACCCGATTCTCCATCGAGTTTCCTGTATAGAGTGTGTTTGTTGATGGAGCCTTCTGGGAGCTTCTCTGGAGCTTCCTATTAACCTGCTGTCACAAAGGGAAGGGGGAAGCAGCAGTAGCCCAGAAGAGCAAGGGGCAAACTCTTAAGAGAAAGCGAAAGGGTGCAAACTCTTCCTTGACTAAAAAGTTTAGGACTGCTAGGCTTCTTACTTCCTGCAAAGGGACAAAGAGGTGACTGACAAGCAGGACAGGGAATAGTTACCACTGATGGATCTCTCTGGAGAGATTACGCTTATCTCACTATGGCCTTCAACATGGAAATGAAGAGCTGAAGTCCTACAGCTGTTGCTGGCTAGTTCCATCTGTCAGTTGTTGTCCCAGGCTTTCCTGTGTTGATGGTTTTCCTTTGTGGTTCTTTTATAGGGTGTAATGGATGTAGTGGAAAGAGGAACAAGTGACGTCCTGGTATCCCTGGCCAACTCTCACTTCCTGCAAGTCATGCGGCATATTATGAAGCTTGTGGAGGAGATCTCTTAGAAGTCTTTTTTCTACCCTTGGCAAACTGGCCACAAGCTATGGTACTGCAGCTTGAACTTCATGTTTTGGTGCTGGCTTCTTTAAGCACTGGGAGAAGGGTTTCAATTGTTGAAATACAGGCAGCCTGCAGGGTCATGGCTTACACATGTTTTGCTGTCTGGGAGCAGTGGGAAGTGGTGACCTTGCCCCCTGAGTTAAGTGTCCTAAAGATGGGACTGCAGGGAGACCCAGCATAGTTCTGCTCTGCTGTGCTTCCAGTCCCACCCTGAAGGACCTCCCTGCTCCCATACCTGTGGGGAAGGGCAGCCAGCACCCCTGCGCCCTTGCTGAACATTGTTTATGGCAGCAGTTTGTTTGCTTCCCTTCTGCCCCATCCCTTCTCTGCAGCATTGAGGTGCATCCCGTTTATGGAAGTGACCTGGAGTGCAGTTCACATACATCATGCTGAACCAAGTGGAGAGCAGCAGAATGAAGCAAGCCTTCTATGGTGGTAAGTAAGTGTTCACCTCTAGTACCAGGGCTTGTTTGGAACGCAGAGGGAAGGGGGAGTTAGCAGTAGTCAGCACCCAGGTCTCTTCTCTCCCAAGCTGTTATTGCAGATTCTGAATCTCCAGTGACTTTAGGGCCTTCAAAGCTCCAGTCTGTACAACATACGTTGTCTGAAGTGTATGAAGCTCAGGAGGTTGATGTGGGCAGGAGGGGAATGGGAGTTTTTGGAATTTACTACTGAGCTAATTTTACAACTCAGCAGCTAATCTTAGGAGGAAGGAAAGGACTAGTGGGAACAAGGAGGAGAAAAGGGAGGAGAGAAACAGTTCAGCATTTCAAGGAAGGCATTTTCCAGTATTTCACACTTGCCTCAGAATCGAAAACTGCTCCAGAGCTAAGCACTGGTGAGCATGAGAAGGCAGTTTGAGACAGGCAGAGTACCTGTAATGCAGGCTGTAAAGACCAATTTTGTGACAAAACATAGCCTTGCTTTTACATGATGAGAAATTGGCTGGGGTGCAAAGAGGAGGAAGTGAGAATAGTTGCCTTTGTGGTCTTTTAGGAGCAGCAGCTGTAATGCTAAAGTTCACCCGTCTTTCTGCAGAATGATGGTGTCCCTGGAGGATAAATGCTTTCCAGGGTGGAAGTAGGTTATCCAAGACATTGTCCAGGGCTGGAATTCTGCTGTAGATCAGCAGCATGGAAATGTTGTGGACCAGTAGGCAGTGTGCCTGAGGTGTCGCTTTGCAGCCCTGCCATGAGCTAGTGAGGATTGGTGGGGCCTGGAAAACCCTTCTGGGAACCAGCCAAATACCAATGGTCTTTAAGTCCCAAAGCTCATGAGTTTAAAATTGGGAAAACATTTCCTCTCAAGCTGTTTCCACTAGAGGAAAATGGAAAATGGCAGTTCGGGGAAAGAAGGAAGTTTGTGTTGGGGGGGGAATGTTGTGTCCTGAAGCAGAGCTTCAGTCAGCAAAAAAAGGTCTTCTGCTCTCCCTGTGTGCAGCTCAAGCTGGCCATCACCAAAGCTGCAGAAGCTATAATGGGCCTCCTTCTTTTCCAGGAGGGATATTGTGAGCATGTGTGCAGCCAGCTCTCCTAGCTGTTGGCCCAGTATGAAGATAGTGACCAAGGTGAGGTGTCCAGCAATACACTATGTGGCTGTTCGGGTCAGGGTGAGCATGTGCCAGTTTTGAGAAATCCCAGCTCTTTATCACCAAAGTTCTTACCATCTGCATTGTTGTGCACAACCAGGTAAGTAGAGACTGAACATCTCGCACTTCCCCTTGGGTGAGCAGGTCTGGCTCAGGCTGGCAGGAAGGACCCTCAGGGTGTCAGGGCAGAGTTTCCCTGCTCGGGGCTTTCTCATACTTCACAGACAGGTCCATGTAGCTGTTGAGGAGCCCCGTTCCAGCCAGGTGCTTACAGTCTTTTCCAGGCCTGTTTTGCATGGGCTCTGGAGCAGCTCAGTTCACAAATTCCATGCTCGAGCAAAGAGCAGGAGGAATCTGGAGCCCAGAAAGCTGAGGTTGAGCCTTTGAATCCCAGCCAACACTTTTATCCGAATTGCCCTTTCCTGCTGCCAGACTGATTGGAACTCAAAAGATACCTCTTGTCCTGGGAATGTAACCTTTGTTTTGGACGTAGGTCCCACGTCATGGGCTCAGACTACTTCTGCAGTGTTAGAGTGGAGTTGGCAAGATGCTTGGGAAGGTGTTCATCTCTGACTCCAGGATCTGGAAGTTGCCTGTAGAATCTCATTTCTGGGCTCTCCTTAGCGTTTTGGAGAGAGAGAAAGGTGGAGGGGAAAGCAGAAGACAATTTGTGAGGAGGGAGCACTGCCTTTGAATGGCATCTTCTCTTGAGTGCCAAAGGAAACAAGAGTTCAGTCCCTGTCAAGACTGATCATAAAATGTACCTGATTCCCACAGTTCTTGGTTGAGACAAAGGAAGATTGCATTGGCCATAAAATAGAGCTGTGCCACTGCTCGCTGCTGCTAGCTAAGGAGAAGACTAAGGAGAAGAGTTTGGCTGTGGTTTATTTGTAACTCTCCCACAAATTTATACAATGTGAGAAGAAATTGATTGTTAACTTAGAACATTGATTTCTTCCCTCCAACCCTAAGCTTCCTTGAGGACTCCATCGAGTTTCTGTGCTCAAGACTGGAGCCTGAGAATGAAGCTTCTGGAACAGCAGCCCTATATCGGCTGATTTTCTTTGTTCACTGTGACCCTACGGAACTCTAGGAAGAAAATAGGAGGAATTATGTGCTTTGGCTGAGGGGACTGCAAGCAGAAGCAGCCAAAAGCTGAAGCCATGACTGAAAAGTTGTTCAAGTTGTCTTATCTTGTGCTTATAAGAGTGGAAACAGACTTCTGATGCCTTTCCTGTTTCTCCTTTCCAGGTTCTGTGCAAATACTTTCACGCAGAGCTGGCAAGAGACATTTGAAGGGAATCCTGGACAGCATGCTCTCCTTCAGACCCTTTTCTGGTAGGGCAACACACAGATGCTTATCTTTCTGGAGGAATGTGGAAGATAAATGCTTCTGGAGGTAAACCACCTCTTGCTTATCTTTAGAGTTTGGAGTTTTTACATTGGGCTGTTCTAGGCTGTTGGGCTTTGTTGGTCTGTTGTATGTGACTGCAGCCATATAGCATATACACTTTGTATAGCTGATGTGAGATGCAGAAACACATCTTGCACACAGAGGCAAGAATGTTCATCCAGCTGGAGTCCTGGCAACCTAATCCAAGAGCTGCTGTTCATCTGGCACCAGCTAGTACCAGTTTGTACCAGGGCACAAACCCTTCTAGAGCAAAGTCTCCAATTGTTCAAGACACAATGCCAAGAGGAGCAAATCTGAGAGACAGAATTTAGTAGAGCCTCCCTCTTTCTCTGGTCTCTACTACCTCTTCGTAGTAGCCTCTCGGGGTCCTTAGGATGGCAGGTATGATGTGGGCAAGCACAGATGAAGACTGTTTTGGCACAGGGAAGGAGCCTCACTTCTAAAAACCGATGAGCATTGGGGTGATGTCTCCTGATTCCCAGTTCCATAGAGAGGTGATCACCTTTGGATGGCAAAGGTGAACAGTTGAAGAAAGGCTGGAGGGAGGACATCACCTCCCTTCACAGTAGTTAATTGTCAGTGGAGAGGGATAGGTGTGTCGAGGGTCTCTTTTGCCTGGCTCTGTAATCTGGGTGTTTTCATCATTTACCCTGGAAATGAGGTCTTAAAGTGCCTCTAGGTAGCCTTTACAGTCTGGAAAACTTGCTGAGGTCACGCTCACAAATGGCAGGAGTTCACTTGTTCTGACATGAGTTAATGCTGTTGTGTGACAGACCACAGCAATCAGTTCTGAGCCTGAGTTCTTCCACTGAGCTTTACCAATTGGAGTCAAGTATTCCATTTTGTAGCACCTTTTGAATGTGAGAGGATTTTCTTTGTTTTGTCTTCTGAGTGAAATAAAACCTTACTGTTTGCAACTCCCTTTCAGACCACCTGGCCCCTGGATGAAGGCTTCAAAGCCTTCAGAAGGTAAGACTCTGGCGTCTGGGAGCTTTGAAGTCTGAGTTCGCTGGGTGCCAGTAAGTGTCTGAGGACCTCAGAGAGCAAAAGTCTAAGTCCCCAGTAGCTCAGTATTCAAATCCCTGAGAAGGGATGAAGAAAGAATCACCACAAGACAACCCTCTCTTGATTCCAAAGGATGTCTTTCAAATAAATGGGTTTTCTTGATACTCTGGCCGTGAAGAAACTGAGAACCATTGCTCAGGATCTAGACTCAGTATTTGGCTGGCCAGGAGATGTTTGTTTTGGGGTCCTAGGCAGCAACGTGATGGCTGGGGTTTCCTCGTTATAAGACACAGTGGTCCTTTGTTCTTCAGGCATGAAGTGTGGAGTCCTGGCCTCCTCTGCCAAGAAGAAGTGAAGATCTTTTCATAGCAAAAAAATGACAACTTTTATTTGGACCTGAATGCTCCATCTTTGCTCAGAATCTAGAAGTTTACACGTAAGAACCACACTTAATTTTTTTCCTTCTGACATTTCCAGGGAGATGGAATACCCCTGATGGAGGAAGTTTTGGTGTCAGGATAGAGTTTTTCTTACTGAATATGTGCAGAAGACCAAGGGTTTGCAGCATTAGTGTGAAAAGCAGAACTTTCATAGCTCACCCTTTGCACCCTCCCCCATGACTGAGCCCAGGAAAAGCTACCCAGCTTTCTCAAGAGATGTTCTTTGAGAGAGGCGGGGAAGGCATGAACTTTCGGTCCTGGGCTGTGGCAGTCACTGAGCATTTGCTTGTGTTGTTTCAGCTCTCCAGTTACTGTAGGAAGACCAACATCCTGGTCTGCATCAGGCAGCAACTGAAGTACACAGGGACAACTGGATGGAGTTAAGAAATGTTCAGAGCAACTAGGAGGTTCTCAGCATTTCCAAGTGCAGAAAGTGAGCAGGGGAAAGGTGAGACAGGCAAGGAAAGGCAGTGCAGAAAATGCTACCACAGAGTTAGCTCTGGGTGGTATGGGATCTGGGAATAGGGCACATCATAGCTGTGGAAGTAGAGGCACACAAGTACGTTCAGCAGCCAAATCTCTGTTCAGAGGGGACTTGTCTGTGTCAGAGATTCAGGAGTCCTGCTTGTATTCCTTATGAAGCAAATGGCAGTCACTAGAAGGAATGTGAGACAGCAGAGTACTCCTAGGGCTGGTTTTGAGCTGTTCAGTACTGTTTTCAGTGCAAACCAGTCTTCATAAAAGGGCAGAGAAAGAACAGACCCATTGTAAGTACCTGGAGAAATGAAAGGAACCCCTTTGTAGATGCTTTGAAGGACTGGATGAAAAGCCTTTACTCTTTTGTCACTCCCAGAGTTTTCAGTCTTGCATTCTGTAGTAGAGAAAAACAGAAAATGCAGATTGTGCCTGAAAGGCACAGTGCGGAGAACTAGGGTTTTGTCTCCAGGTGCCTCAGAGGTTGGCTGTGGGTTCCACTGCAGGCACCTGGAAATAATTCTCATCTCACTCCTGGTATTGAACTTCCTTTGCCTTCACTGAGGGGCTTTGATGACCGGGATATGTGGATTTATTTCTGTGCAAAACGCCAGAGCTGCTTTTAGTGTGTCACAATTCCATGACACTTATGTTGGCACCGTGCTCTAATCAAGTTGAAGAGCAAATTCACCGTTCACATACATGCCAACCAGCATACAGGACAGTTCTCACAGATTACGCCTATTTATGTACGGCACCAGAATGCAAAAATTGACGGGAAAGGAAGCAAGCATGCATAAACAGGTGGGAAAGTTCTGTGGGTCAGCAAAGTGACACCTAAAACTCAAAGAATATTATAAAGAGTCTTAGTAGTGGTTCCTCAGAGCTATTTTAGCATGTTTCAGTTTGACCCCATCTTCCTTGTGTATGAAAGGAGATAAAGAAGTTACTCCTCTGAATTTCTTTTAATTCATATTTAAGCATAGCAGCCTAAATGATAATTGCTAATAATTTGCTTAGAGTCTTATCTGAAGTCAAAGCTGTAGAGATAAATCTAAAGTAAGCAAGATGGTGTTGTGGTAGAAAAGCCATATCCAGTAATGGTCAATAATGGTGTATATAGAAACCAACATTTTTCGATGTGGAAGTGCTTCAGGCTATATTTCGTTGTGATTCTTCTATTTAGAAGCAATCCACTATTTTTAGTGAAACATTTCACCAAGTGTAAATTGCAGTTTTATTATACAGATTTTCTGGTGTAGGCAATGTAGTTGACATTAGTAAGTCTTGTTATCTATGTAGATTTTGGATGCGTTGCATTAGTGACACAGGGACTGAAAATTTTACTAAAAAAAATCAGAGAACGCTAAAAAACGTGTTCCAAAAATCTTATATTCAAAGTGTGTGTTCATTCAACAGAGAGTTACCCATCTAACAGACGTTTTAGAAAATGTTATGGACTACTGTGGCTCGTGGAGATAGTTTACAAGTTAGACATTAAAATCCATAATAAATCCAAATATTGTTCACCTGAGAAGCCATATGCTGGAGTTTACCAAAATCTCAAATAGCAGGCCTTTCATCACCATCTAAAACTCAAATTACTTTATGTCCTTTTGTAATAATGAAGTAACTAACCTATCAGTTGAAATGTACGTGATTAAAGACACATTTTTTCTTTTAGTAGAAAGAGCAGAAGGTCTTCTATCTCCTCCTTAAAATTAATTATTACCCAGAAACGATAGAAGAATTTTCAAAATCTCTCATCTTCAGAAGTATCTGGAACTTCTCAGATTCCGATGCTGGGTGTCTCAGAAGTTTATCTAATGAAGCTACAAAGAAATAAGAAAGCCCTTCAATCCACCCACCAACACATTTTACTGCAAAGATCAAAACTGACTATGATCTAATGAAAATACTTTAAATAAATGTCTCTGAGGGATTACGTCTTGTTTCCTACATTTAATAGCTGCGCAAAAGGCTGAAAATTTCTTAGAGCAAATCTATGCAAAATAGCAGTGAGGGAGGCCACAACTTAGATAGTTCTGTATAGTAGCACCATAAAATTTTGATAGCCGTGTCTGGTACCGACATACTCCTTTAACTCAGTTCTTCAGTTATTAGGAAGATTTTTTTGTTTGTTTGTTTGTCTTTGTTGGGGGAGGAGAAGGGGAAGGAATTCAGTGGGAAAAGTCAGAAAAACTTAAGCTTGGCGATTTGAGAGGAATTAAGTCTTTCTGAGTCATGAAGTTCTCTGTAATTACTATCATGAATTAATAAAAACGTGTATAAATAAACACAAATCCATATTATGTTGTATTAAATGCTAGAAGGATATTTGTATGTGTCTTGGTATGATCCAAACAATACATTCTTGTCAGGAGGTCCCATTGTATTAGTAAATTATTTTTATGTAGTACAAAATGAAATACCATTTTTTACTTTATTCCCTGGTTACACATTATTTGGGAAGGGAAAGATGAGAATGGTTCTTAAAAAAATAATCTTTTTTTCCTGGTGAGAATGATGTAAGTGAAATCCATGGTATATCAGTATGTAATTAATGCTGTGAATCATGATAAATTTTTGTTTATTTCATGCTCTGTTAACATAAAACAAAAGTAGCAAAAATGAGATTTCCTCCTGTGTCAGAGAAGCACATTTTAACCGTGAATGTATTAATCCCCCAAGAGCTAGCGAGACCTCAAATTTTAAGTGAAATGGGAGTCATGGTGCTTAATTCTAAAAGAAGCATTTAATTCTATTGGTTTTAGTTGATACACAGTACCAGTGATGAATATCTCTGCAGAACAAACCAAAAACAAAATACAAAACCAGCATTATTATTCTAATATCTGTACTCATATATTTACTGATTCATAACTGCATATGTATATTCACGTAGCAGCTCTTAAAAATATAAAGAATATAATCTCATAAAGATGTTGTGAAAATAAAATAGATGAATCTCATGAAATAATGAAAATTAAAAGAGTAAAACTATTACAACAGAAATCCTGATATAAACCCCTGAACTTAAGGATTCTGCATAATGTGTGAATAATATGGTGGAAAACATTTCTCATTCAGTTGAAGATTAATTATGTCTTTATATCTCTGATGAACATTTATCTGCACAGAAAATTACTTGCATAGATAATTAAGTCAATCACTAAAATAAAAATGCCATCTATTTTTTTTTTTTTTTTGGCTTCTGTGATGCTATTAGTCCACAGAAAGTTAGTCTATAGGCATCTAAAGAAATAATTGTTCGTTTCAGTTTAATCAATGTTTCCAGTAAAAATTTATTTCAGTTTATGTATTTATTTCAGCAAAGTGGAAGGGGCCATTAAATCATCTCTAAACATTATGGCTTTTTCTTGCATCAGAACAATCATTATTTGCTCTGCCCTGGTCTTGTAGTTGGATCATCACACCAGAAAAGCAGCCTCTACGAGCTGTTGCCAGGACTTTCAGAAATTACGCCATTGACAACCCTCCCCTGTTACTGTGAAAACTACATTTACCTACAGTGGTGAAGGTCTTAGCTTCATCTAACTAAATTCATGTTTTACAATGTAGCTGTCTACAGCTGAGCTACTTAACCTTTGCTTACTAATCAGGCATTGGAAAAGGCATCGTGTAAAACAGGGTAGCTAACCTTCTTTTGTTAAAAAAACGTGAAATACATCAAATGAATCCAGAAGTAACTATTTCTACAAAAACAAATTATTATGGCTGTTACAGGTGTGCATATCTACATACAGACATCTGAAGTTTAAACGAGACTGGTACTATTGGGTATCACTTTGCAGAGAAGGACCTTGTGGTATCAGCAGAGAAAAAACCTAAGTCAGCAACAGCCCTCATGGCAAGGAAGGGTGCTGGTTTCCTGGGCTGCTTTAGCACCAGCATTGGCTTAACTGCTGCAGTAGGAAGAGTGCTGCCAGTAGGTTGAGGGAAGTGATCAGCACTGCTGAGGCCGCATCTGCCATGGGCTCCCCGGTGTTAGATACGGGCCTACTGGAGCGATTCCAGCAAAGGGCCATGGGGATGCTTAAGGACTGGAGCATTTGTCACACAGGGGTTGGCTGAGATCCCTGTGACTTCAGCCTGGAGAAGACCGATGAGGATGTTAGCAGTGTTCATAAATATCTGGCTGGAGGGTGTTGGATTGCAGAGCACATAGGTGATTTTTTACAGAATGTCATCAACCAGAAAAACTTAAAACGTATTTTATTTTCAGTCTCTTGCCAGCTGTGCTTTGTCTGCCCATCCGGTTGCAGTGTCTTTAAATGATGGTAACTATAAGGAACTTTCGCCCCTGGTCTGCAGGACTGGCTCTTTGAACAAGTGTTTTTCTTTCCTGTAGAGCCTGGAGTGACATACTGCTGACTTCCTTACTATGTGTGATGCACATATTTGTGGTACAATGCCAAAACAAGCATTGTTAGCAGGACAGTTTTTTTGTCATCAGAAGACAAATCCACAGCCTCTTTAGTAATAAATACAGATAACATGTTTATATCTTGATTCAGTGAATTATATATATCAGTTTGTTTCCATCAGAGATGAGAGGTCATGTTTATGTTACCAAGCTTACAGCTGAGCTATTCAACACACCATTTATCATCACTGGAGAGAAACTTGTATAACACAATTTTTATCGCCTTAAACAATTGACATTATTTGTTCATTGCCTATTTCCCTCCATTTGCTGTGAGGAGAGCTTAGTGTGATTGCTTCAGCTGCGGGCTTTCTGCATTGCTTTAAAATCAGGTGAGTTAAGTGAAATAAGTACTGGTCACGTAAGATTGGGGACAGTTAAAAAGTTTAGAGCTAAGCCTGAGTGGGTCAAAATGGTGTTCTGAACCAGAATTTTATGTTAGTTAAAAACAACTTGATAAATCTAAGTAGCTGTTTTTATAGGTGTCCATATGGGATGGTGTGCTACTTCCTCATGTTCCCTCGTATAATGCACTCTCTCCTGCTCAGCCTGCCCTCCCCTTAAACAACATGGATGTAGGTGCTAAGTGGGCATGTGCTGTCAGGCAAATAATGATTATGAGTCAATCATCTCACCCCTGCCCCCCATAAATAGGTGTTAGCCCACCGAGCCTTTTGATCTCTGCTGCATGGCAGTGGGCTGTGTTGCAGAACCTCTTCTTGAGCAAGGTTGCTTCTCAAGGTTACTCCTTCAGGCTGGGAAATTCTGTAGATGTGATACTTTCTTGGTAAGTGATTAATGGCATGCTGAAACTTTGCAAATCTTGAGAAAACTTTGTTAAATTGCATCTCTGATTGTGTCTGTGCACATAATCTGTCAGACATTGACCAAGTCTTGGACTGGGACTAGATCCAGCAGACCCCTCTAAATGGAAGTTTAGAAAGTAAGGAGGTCTAGTCAGAACCTCATGACCCAACAGGAGGGTCCCCTTTGCAAACTTGGCTAAGTAATCCATTAGATATAACCTGCTGACCAAGTCCAAGATTGAATTCAGGCACCCCCAGATTCCTCTGAGGAGTCTGGGAAGTAAAGTGGAGGATCCATTCAGAGTCTCATGTGTCACTGGGAGGGTGTCCCTGGCAGCTGACTCCATCCTTGACTTGGTAAATAACTGGGTGAAGCTTTCCATATGGCTACTTCTCGATTCCAAGTAAAGGATGTTACTCTTGACTCTTATGTGACACATGTGAATGTATATTTTTGTGAATGCAAAAAGAGATCTGTTTGTGTGTGCATGTATAAAAAACTGAAATACTTGTATTAGGCTTAGTAAATGAGTATATAGAGCTTATCTCACTTGGATGACTCCTAGTAACAGTACTCTGAGATAATTTTCTCTTAGTAGAAATAAAGCTTGGTTAATAGCTTTTTGGCAATATTAATATATTGACTTACAAGGCATTTTCTCCAGAATTCCAGTTTACTACACAATTGGCCTTCTTAAACACAATTCTTCAGAGAGTTCTTTGCCTACTATCCAGCAGTTAAGAACTGCATGGAGAAAAGACATGGAAAGGGGAAGGGAAAGGAGGGGGAAAAGAGAAGGGAAAGTGGGAGAGGAAGTGGAAAAGGGAGAAAGGGGAGGGAAACAAAGGTTTTTTTTTTTTTCTTTTTTTTTTAAAAAAAAAAGTGTGGAGATGGTTAATCCGAGAAGGTTAGTGGAATCATATTTGTTTAATCTCTAGAACTTGCTGAAGTTCTAATAATAAAGCAAGGCTTTGACTCTCCAAAAAGTCTAGTGCTGTGTATCTTGTACAAGTATGTTTCAGGATTATGCTACTAACCTGAATTTTAATATTTAGAGAACTCCACCCGTGTCCTACTTTGTTTCTTTACTAAAGTAAATAATATGAAATTATTTTTCATTTATATTAATTAGCATCAATACACAATTCATAGAATACGGTGTTCTTAGGTAACTGAAAATGAGGCCTAAGAATTTTAGTTATCTGTATGTAGTCTTAAGTAGCAATGATAAACCTTTATACTACAGGAAGAGTTGGTCTGTTAAAGACATTGACATTGAATAAAAACTCTGTCTTCATACAACAGTTCAAAATGGAAAGATTCTGTATATTGTTAAAATGAACGAAAATATGTTTATGACTCAGTACTTAATTACATAATATTTTTTTCTACTTTCTCACTCTACGGAGAATTTTCATTTGAACATTCAGTAGCATTTATAAATGGAACTTCTGTTCAATAGGTGCTTAGAAACTGATTTAAAAACATAATAGGTGAAAAATGCAAGTAACCTTTAATTTCAGAGAGCAATATCATCATTGCTTTCATTGATTCCCAAGTTTTCTCTTGCTTATCTCTAAGTAATCAACACAGAAAATTCCTTCCAAAGTTTAGCCAGATCCCCTAGTTTAAATCATCCATTAAAAGTGTTTTAAATTAAGGTTATTAAGTAAAATTCACTTTAACAGCATCAAGAACAACAAAATTGTGTATGAAATGATGTGCAAATTCATAACTTTCAAAAGAGTAATGAACACCATTTTAAAATGATTTATGTTTTATACTTGAGTCTAATTGATTTAATACTGTAATTTTGGTGCAAACTTACAAGTGTTGCATATGAGAAAATTAAGCCTAGGCAGCAGCTTACATTAGATTAGAATGCAGAGCCCAGGGACAAATATTTTACTTGAACCTCTCAAGTAAGAGGAAAAAAAAAAAAAAAAAAAAAAAAAAAAAAAAAAAAAAGATTCCTGTGGGGAAAAAACAAAACAAAACCGAGGAACTAAAAGTAATACTAGCCAAATTTATAAGAACAGTAAATGATCAGTTACAGCTTTTACTCTTTAACTAGAAAGAAGATTCTTAAAGCTATCTGTATGGGATCTGTTTTACTCTGTATATACAGTACTCAAGGGAGGAAAAAGCACTTAAAATTCCTCTTTACAGAATCAGTAACGTGCTCTTTTTTTTTTTTTTTTTTTTTTTTTAAGGTTGTTTTGATGCTGAAAAAGGAATATTTTTTGAGGGCCAATTGGAAAGACCTTTCTGTCTTTCCGATGTGCAAGCCACAGCTCACATAGCAGAGAAACACTTTGTCAGAATGAACTCTGTCGAAATATTACTGACTCAGGCAGCCCCTTTTAATCTTACACAAGAAGCAGTTTAAGACATTTTCGAAAAGCTCTGGAAGTTTTAGAGCCCTGGAAGTTTTAGCTAATGGCAGAGAAATCCAGAAATGCAGTTGAGATTCTTCTGTTAGAGAAATCCTGAGTTGATTTTGAGTAGCGTTCCTAAAACAAGGGACTGGCAGGCTACAAAGTTTGGTAGAGCTTGGTGTGCAAAAAGCAGCCGTCCACTGCATTCTTCTGTGTATTTGTTGGTTGGTTTGTTAATATTCAAACTGAGTCCATGATGTCGATTTATTTTTTAGACTAAGTATTTTCCTACAGTCTCTTCAACCAGAGGATAGAGAGTATTTCTGTTTAGAAAAGTTCTGATGTATGAAAGGCAGGGAAAGCAAGCTGCTTATCAGAAGAGAAAGAAATCTTCATAGAAAAGGTTTAAAAAAAAAAGTCCTGTGAGTAGCAAAACTGCTGGAGCTGCGTTTCCTGCAGACACCTGTCCTTTGTGTCCCAGCTTCTAAACAGCTATGCTGAGGCAGCATGACAACTGACTGTTGTGGGTAGCTGGAAGATATCAATATTTCTGTGGAGAATCATGTGTTTTTTTGTTTGTTTGTTTGTTTTTCTTCTTTTTTTATTGTATTTCTTATTGTAATTTCTCTATGCTTCTATTTATGTTTTTTATGCATCCAAAGAATCTCAGGACCTTGTTCAACTCTGTAGATTTTCATGAGGGATCTGAAATAGCAGAAAAACATTGGATTGACATAAGGGAGCATGAACTCTGACAAATACCTAGTATCCTGAAAATTAGGTTTAAAGACAGGGATTACATGCCTAATAAGGAGAATATAAATACGTCTTGCCTATATTCTCAACCACTTACACTTTTTTATTAATTTTGTTTTTTTTTCCCCTGTATGTTTACATATAATATTATAAGGATCAAATAAATAAGGGTTATGTCCAAAGTCTTGCTTATAGGCAAAGAGGAAACATACCTTACTTATAAAACCACGAATTTAGTGTTGTCATAGTGGGAATTTTAGCAGCCTAAAAGCAGGACCATTATTAGTCCAGAAGAAATTATTATATGAAAAGAAAGTCCTATACTCAAAAAGAGCAATAATAATAATAGAATAAAAAATACAGTTAATCTTATATTTCTACACCTTCCCCAGTGTTATGCTCACCCTTCCACTGCTCTGCAGGTCCTAGAGTCAGTGGTTACATTTATGGAGGGGGTTACAGCAAATTGTCAACTTTTGGGCTCCTTTGCCAGAGGAATGTGATGTTTGTGATGATGGTTTCCTCTGACTCATTCTAGGGGGTTCTCACATTCATGTGAGGTTTTTTTTTTTAATATTTTCTAGCATGGTTTTATATGGTTCGTTCTTCATTGGCCTGCAGCTCTCTGTTACACAGGAATTACTGCTACTTGGTGACTTTTGTGCATTGTTGTCAGATATGCATTCTTTGTTGTCCACATTACCCCTGGAGCTAAGTTGATCCAGATTTGCATTTCCTTACCCCAGCTTGGGCAAATTATTCCTCTTCCATCCCACACATCCTGCACCCCTATGCACTACACCCATTTCTCAGGGTCTCTGTTCTCGTGCTGCACCTGTACTTCTCTCTACCACACAGCTATGTTACAGTCAGAAAATAGCCGGTGGCAAGGAGCCAGCGCTGCCAACATTTCAGTACCAGGATGCAGGGTAACAGTAACATTTATAGTGTGTGTTTCATCTGGTAATTATCTCTCAGGTTACAAAAGTTTGGATTTGTTTTAATCCAGATTAGACATCTGAACTGTCAACTTCTGCATATGAACTGGGAATTTGGAGGAGTCAAGACGATGGGCAAGACAAATGTTAAAGCAGCTGTCTTTTTAATGTGTCTTACTATGCTTAATCTAAATAATTTGCTAATTTAAATTGATTTCCAAGTCTGGCACACACCACTTCCAGTTTTTCCACACACACTTCACTCTAGTTTTTGATGGAAACTAAACTTGATTCTACCACAAGCCATAATTCATCTAACTCAGACCAAGGTAATCCTTGTTTTCTCTCCTTTCTCTTACCATTGCTGACCATATGGACAACCTGAATAAGCAGCACATGCCAAAGTGGGGGTCTATATCAGGTGACACCACCAGGTAAATGCAGCAGAAATGTGGCATAAAGATTCACATACATCATATAAGAAAATTCAAAATTGTTCTTGACGCAGTTCATTGCATTTTCTCTGAAAGACTGAAATCTCTTTTATTTTCATACTCTTCTGATAATTAACTATTTCTGTAACTAAAAAGTGTTTTAATTATAAAGTTTTTGTGTGTAAGTAATTAGAAGGATTCATCTGCAAATGTTCCTGAAAGTTTAAATTAGATTGTAATGCTATTTCTACAAACTGAGCACGATTAATGAACTTTTCTTCACAGGAGTTGTTTGACGACTTTTTTCAGCCTACTTACTATCCTTCCATATGTTTATTCACATAAAAGGGGAAAAATGATAAAAAGAAAAATAATGCATTTTTTTATTATCTGGTAAAACCAAGATAACAGCTTACTTTAGTTTGTTTTGTTATTTTTTCTAAGAATTAATAGTAGTCAAAGAGAAATTAATAGCTGATATTGCATTTTAAACAACTTTGTTTTTAGATGATTGCGATAGTCAAGAGAGAATGAAAAGAGGAAATGCCCAATGATATTTTCTATGGAAAATCAGAAAGAAGAAAAACTACTAAGATATAAGCAATATACAAATATCCCTGTAGAATTAGACTCTCAGAGGAACAATGATTCCTTTCCCTGTTGTCACAGTATGTTAAAATCCACATGATTTGGAAGCTTAAGTTAATGTCAAACTTGCTTCCATGGCTTTTAAAAGCTGACTGAAAAGAGTTGGCTAGAATGGGGATAATTATTAACAATTCTATCATTATTGTAATTGCTAAAATCTAAAGAGGAAATTACTTAATAGTTTTGTACCATGTAGATTCACAAGAAATAATGGAGATTTATGAACAAATTGTTATGATGCCATCCCACTGAACTGCATTTCTGTAGACAGTTTTATACCAGTGTAGGATTCTGGCTCAAGATAAATACATTTTTCATGAAAAGTTTGAATGCTTTCTACTTGCCTGGAATAACACTGTCAGCTGCTATGAGATTGAGATACGTACTTTCTGGGTCAATGATTCCGATTTTTTGTTTCTAAAAAAACGTATAGTGTTACGACACTGAGTGCTTAATCCTGAAATTGTTACTTTTTAAATATTTTTACTAAATTAAAAAGGATAAGCGAGCTCTCTTCCATACTGTTTAATTCGTAAAATTGTAGTTTTCGCTACAAATCCTATAATATTATAGGCTTGCTGCAATAAATATGCTCTCATTTATTTCACCTGTTTTGCGTGTGTGTGTGGGTTTTTTTATAATATCCCATGGAAACTTGCTATTTTCTATATTTTTGGAGTCCATGTGCACTTTGATGTTTGACTATGTCCAAAAATGAAAATCCTGTAGTGGTTAGAAACTGTGATCTTTAGAAAACATGGCCAAAAAAACCCTTCATTCTCACAGAGCTTTAGGATAAAATCAGCTTGGATGAGCAGGTCACTCATTTGAAAATGATAAAACATACAGGAAATGTAATTACCTTTCAGCTGAATAAAATAGAAACTTGTACTGCTCTCAAGTCTTTCCATATGTGGCCTCTCTAATTCTGCAATGCGCAGAACAGGTTGTCTATCCAAATTGACTCCTATGATCTCTAGATTTTTACCTCTGAGTAAACAGTTTTGGCTATTTATTTCTAGTAGAGACCATGCTGCTCAGAAATTGCTCTTGACTTTATGAAATATTTCCAGAGAATTTCTCTCACAGACCATTAGTCTACATATTAAAAAGAAAAATAAAAAGTCAGCATGCCACAGAGCCCCAACCCCTACTGTTGATTGCAGCTCATGTAGTACATATTACTGCAAGATTAAAGGCACTTCTGTATAGATGAGAAGGGGTGTCATCAACCCATTAATTCAGGCAATCTCAGAGTTGCACAGATGGCAGGAAGAAGAATGAGGTGCCTTCTGTATGCATTAGCTATCTTCAGTGTTTCTTTCCCTCTCTTATTTCAAGAATTTCTAAACCTCTAAAAAATTACTTTCACAGGAAAAACATGAACGAGACAAGGTTTTCCTCTGTTAGATATATGTTACTGTCTAGCTATTTCTCAGACCTCAAAATGTTAGTATTCCAAGCAATAAGGTACTGCGTTTTGTTTTGGGTTTTTGTTTGTTTTTATAATAGACTACTATAGCCATTACTCATGAGCTGCATAACTGACTGGACACAAACAGATATACAAGGCTTATTTTAAGACTTTTGCAATGTGTAAGTTTTTTGATGTTGTTGCAGTTTTTCAGTAAGAGCTATAGCTATACATAGGAGAATGTGACTGAATTACTGAAGGCAAAGCTTAAGAACAAAATGAGAGAAAAACAGAAGATTTTTAAAACAGCTTTTTTCAACTGATAGAATACTTGATAGATGCTGTCTAAGGAATATAGGAAGAATAGGAAGAAATACAGAATGACAAGCGTTTTTGCACCCTTTTTGCTGCATCTTCATTATCACCTCTGTTTAAGTATATGCATTAGCTAAAGTGAGCAAGTCAAGAAACTTGTGAAAGTTCCTTTATTTTGAGACTCAGAAAGTACAATATGCGTGTCTGTTATTAGGAAGAGGGAGTTTTATCAGTAATTGCTCTTCTTTGCTGAGCACTGAGTAATTGCTTCAGAAACAATCTCAGGGGCCAGCCTTGACTTGTGCATTCACCTTTCAGTGGAATTCTATAATTATTTATAAATATTCATATTTGCCAATTCTAAGGGTGTACTGACAGTTTGATTTCTCCCCTTCTTTTCCGTCTTCTATTTTAGAATTATTTTTAAAATCAATATTTCACTGTAGAAGTATTCAGTTAGTTGTTACTAACTCCTTCAGTAGCAAAAAATGTTCAGGTATTTATTATTTTGTACACTTTAAGAACTTGTCTCACTAACACTGGTCATTGCATGAGACTGGCGTGGATCTCCAAGTTGCTGTCTACTAAACCATTCTAGGCAGTTCAGTCAAGATTTATTATACTGTGTTTCTGTAGGAGAAAAAAACAAAAAAACAAAAAAAACCCCTCCAACATCCCGGTTTTACGGACAGTCAGTTTTGGAGAATATCGTTCAACCAATTAAAAAAGAAAAAGTACTTATGAAGTCCAAAATTGACAATTTTTTATAGGTGTACTTAGAAGTTTTATTAAATGTAAAATAAAAGAAAGAAAAACTATAATATTTCTTTTGTTGGATCTAAAAGAATTCTATTTTTCGTTACTTTGTCTATATAACCAATAATGTTAGTCCTTATGCATGCTGTATGGTCAAGTTTGCATTCATAATAACCAATATCCTACTGAAGAATAAGGTGGCATTTCAGTTGTCTGTGATATGCTAGCGAGTTCATTGAAATGGTAGACTTGCTTTTCTGTGGGATGCTTTGCTCTCTGAGATAGTTTTGGCACTCCTCCTCAGCTGAGCAACTGACCTTTTACAACTGCAGTATATCCTAAGTTTGTCAGTACTAAAAACAAATTGTTAGCCATTAGCAGGAGAAACTTAAAAATATATATGTATATAATTTTTCCCCTTCTCGTTAAGGCAGTGTGCAAATCGCAGTTGATAACCATTACTTGCAGTGAACCTAATGGTTTAGGTAAATATAATTATACATTTTATAAATCTATAAATGAGATTAGTGCTGTGACCGCTTATTCTTGAGGACAGATAATGTTTATCCACAAATTTCTTGACCGTGAGGGTGACAGAGCACTGGCACAGGCTGCCCAGGGAGGTTGTGGAGTCTCCTTCTCTGGAGA